>JANFOE010002807.1:0-65000 GCA_025667525.1 Glebionis coronaria
ATATATATATATATATATATATATATATATATATATATATATATATATATATATATATATATATATATATATATATATATATAAATATATATATATATCTTTACATTATATATAAGAGGAGGGATATGCCACATAAGACTGGATAAATCCACGTCAGCATCATTCGGGCCGTGATATCATTCGGGTTGTGACCCGGCTTATATTCATATTCAACGAAATCTTCCATGTCAGGTCCCTTCAACCCACACAAGCTACTGCAAAAAAAAACCTAAAACACTCCCGTCAGTGAAATTCACTCCATAACAAACACATCCATGCTTCTAATGCATAACCATGGTGACGTTCTTTTAGATATTTCGAATTTCACAATCCCGATGGTGCGTTTTTTAGATCTTGTCTATTAATTGTATGATTTGATTAATTTTTTAATTAAGGTTATATTGTTTATGCTGTTTTTGTGATTGAATTGTATTAATTTGCAGCTTTTTTTCGAAACACTTCTAATTAAGCCTTTATCTCAAGAACTCAACATCAGATTATCAGCCGTTGATTTGACACGGGTATGGTTATTTGATTTCAAAAAAATAAAAATATTATGGCTTATCACTTTATCTATCACCTAACTTGATGACATCAATCTAGAATACACTACCTTGAGGATCTCATTCGTTCACATATAAGTGTAAGCTTCTTTTGTTTCATGTTTATTTGTTGATTTTTGTTTTGTAATGCACATGTAAATGTAATGTACGGGTCGCCAAGTTCAAGTTAATTACACATATTCCACCTGTTATTTATAATGCACATGTAGATGGAAATTCGATTACTCAGGATTACTCGATTTATGTGTTTGATCTGAAAATCTTGATAGACTTTGGCGAGTCGTTCTTCTTTTCTGACTTCAATACAAAATATTGTGGATGAGTTTGAAGGTGCATCAACAAATTAGAGATTTCCCGCTTGATGTGTCATTGAATGCTCTATTGCAAGGTATCCACAATTCAATAGCGTTACTGAACCTTTATCCAACTTGCATTTATATTGTTACTTAACATTGATCTTACACAAAAGTTACCAACCAAATAAAATTTGTTATAAATAATTGTTTCTTTAAATTTATTGTATAACTGTGCATAGTTTGGCATGAAAACATAGCATTAAGTCCATGAAAAGTGATGCTCACAATGGTCGATTATATACCTAATTTCAAGCTAACGAACCAACAGGTGGAACCAGCGTAAGTGCATAACAGTCACTTTAACCGTCTTTCTCTATAATTTGTTATTTGATATATACATATATATATATATATATATATATATATATATATATATATATATATATATATATATATATATATATATATATATATATATATATATATATATATATATATATATATATATATATATATATATATATATATATATATATATATATATATATATTAACATTTGGGCAGGATGCAGAAGAAGCATTAGCAATTTAGCATATATGATGTCTTTGTTGAGAGCAGATTGTTCAGATTATTGTAGAAGTTTAACAAGAGGTATATTTTTCTTTTCACAAGTGTCCCTTTATGTTAATTTTTTGTATGCATTTCTTAAATTATCGGAAGGTCAAAAACTCACATCTGAGTATCTGGATAGAATATACCACTCTATGCAGTAAACGAAGATCCTGATGTTATCTCCTACTAACTGTAAACTATCATTACAACTAATGATCTAATTTTTCTTACTTAAACTCACACAATCACTTTCAAAACGCTTATCCAAACATCCCCTTATCTGCTATTGTGAAGTTATGCAACTGAAAGCTAACGGTGAGGATGGAACCAGAAGATTTGAGGTAATAGTGAGACTTATGAATGAAGAAATAGTACATTTTCAAGATCGGAAAACATAAGACATGGGCCTTGCTTTTCATGAATTTTCCAACGGACAAGCACAATCAAAGTGGGAGAGTAATTGGTGTCACATCTGATATAGGAACAATGATATGCCAAAAAGTTGCATGAGAACCATCATATGTGCCTGATAAGGTAATTAAGCGTATAGTAGGCTGAATTCGATTAATAACAATTGAAATCTTGAGATTTGTGAAGTTAATGATCACATCCATCTAAATGCCCAAAAAGGAATCCAATCATACATAATTATTTTTAGAATAGGCCTTTTCTGAACCTTATACCTTATAGCTTAAATAAATTAATTGTAATAAAAACTGAAAGAAATATGACAAAGAAGCGATAGCAGGTCAATCCATCCCGAACCGAAGTAAAAAAAAAGTTATGATGCAGGTTTGTGTATTATTGGCGGTGATATACAAATGCTATTTTTTTGTATCAAAAAACTTTAAAAACTATGTGTGCAACGTACTAAGAACAACGGCTATTCTTGGCGATCCTTTGGATGGGCTAATAGCATACTCTTCACCAATGTTTAAGCATTTTCTGATATCAAAGACAATGGATAGCTATCGATATGGTTCAACTTTCATTATGGTGTCAAATATCTCACTCTCTGATTCAAAAAAACTACCCCAAACAGTATTTATGGAGGTAAAGAACGATTGATGGTTGTATTGAAAAGCATGTACTCAGTGTAAAGAACGGGCTGGAAAATAGAACATTTTGACACAATGACATCGCTTCCTAAAACCTTTTAAAGTACGGTTGTTGTTGGTGACAGTTGTGTCACAATCACAAGAGGTGAAGGCATGAGAGAATTCTTTGAGCATGCAGAAGAGAGGAAGAAGAGGTATAAAGATGCTTTATAATTGTCTGTTGTCTTATCGGTTCCTTTTTATGCCCTGTAAAATCCGTATTTAAAAGGATAAGATTAAATACGCACTTTTGATTTTAATAAACTACATATAGTTATTTAGAAAAATAATTATTACTTATGTATTATTTAACACGCGAAAATTAAATACGATTTTACGTGAATAAGTTCTTTAAAAAAAATGGAAAAACTATATAAAGTTATAAGGGGGCCGGTTTGTTTAAAAAAAAGGAAGAAATAAAAATTTTGGGCCAAGCACATTTTAAGAAAAATAAAAAACGGGATTTAACCCTTATTCCATATCAGACGAAAGAAAAAAAAATAAATCAGGGTTTCATTACCCCCTGGAGGCCGCCAGTTATAGAACAAGAAAAAAAGGGGTTTCGGGTTTAACTCCATCAAGAACCTCGGGTGTGTGTTCATCCCTTTACTAATCAAACCAAGGTAATTGATTTTTTTCTGTTAATTCTTATATACACGAATGATGGGGTTTTTTTTAAAAAAGGGTTTCATGCTATATACGAATTAAAAAAAAGAAAGGGATTCGGGTTTTGGGGCTGCACATACACTGAGACATAACAGTCTCGGTGGTGGTTGTTTGTGGTCGACGAGAGTCAGAAAACCCCAAAGGGGCGTGTTTATTTAGCCTATGATGATCGGGGTTGTTGGGTTTAAATGAACCGAGACCCAGGTCTTGGTGGCCTTAGTCTTGCCAAGCCGTGACCCACACAAGGGCGGCAAAGGGCTGCGTTCGACCCAAAACAGTCAAACGAACCTAACCGGACTATTTAATTATTAAGGATGCGTTTGGGACTGTGACAATAGTGGGAACACGATGAAAACAGTGGGAAGAATATGAGAAACAGTGGGAACTTGTTAAACAGTAATTAAAAGATTTTTAATTTGAGATTAGCGACAGATTAACGACGCTAATTTCTGTCGCAGGTTCATAGTAATGACAGTTTTGGAAAAACTCAGTTTTAGCGACAGTTTTTAACGACAGTTTTTCTGTCGTTAATTTCATATAGGCAGATTTAAGCTTAGTTTGTTGATTTTGTTTAGTGCGACCGAGATGGGCTATCTCGGTAGGCTCGGGACATTATTATAATAAATAAAATGAATATTTTTATATTATACCTTTTTAATCTAATTGTTTTATAAATGTTTAAAATATATTTTAAATGTATTAAATTAAAATAGTTCTTTAATATTTAAAAGGGTATAATTTTATTAAATGAATTAAATTATTTTGGGAACTTTCTAATTTAAGAAACTTTCTATTTTAGCGGGATACTTAATATAGTATTACTATAGCGTCAGAAATACGTTTGTACCGTAACTAATAGTAGAACGATAATACATTAAAATGAATTATTATAAGATCAGATTTATCAGTTAATATACGTACGGAATTTCAGAAATAAAATAAATAAATGAAAGGCCAATAAGAACATGGAATTAAATAAGCGAATATCGGTTTACTTATTCACGTCCCTTATTCATGTAGCTCGCGTGAAATCAGAGTAGACTTCCTGTCAGTTGATCTCGGTCGGTTACTGGACACGAGGTACGGATTTTCCGTCCTTTCAGTAAGGACTTCCTTTCCTATGCATGATTAGGATTTCCCCGTCTGCAGGCAGATGTTTTCCCCAGTATATGTTTAAGCTTATCAGTAATCAGATTAATAACTAAATAAATTGCCTGAGCATTATATACAAGCACGACCAGTTTATGTACTAGTTACGGAGGTACCGTAACCACGGCACTAGAGGCACCGGTGTCATGACTCACATGCAGGAGAGTGATATCCTGCATCGTCCCACTCATGTTCAGGTTGGCCATTTTTTATATGTATGTTTAGTGGGGCGTATGGATGCATCCTAGGTTTATCAGTTTACAAGTTATCGAGGTGAATGTGGTGTGTGCTCTACATCCTTCACATTGGAGCTGATCCCTCCACCCAGCACAGTATTTAGAGGTCACCCCTCTACAGCATGACGAGGCCACCCCTCCAGTTATTCATGCACGGTTGTTACAGCACGTGACCTATATAAGCTCTGGCAATTAAAATACAGTAAATGCATGTTTTCAGAATTAATAGTTATATTTCAGTTTCAGTATATATGAACCAGGTTTCTCTGATTTTATGCAGAGTTCTACCACATGTTACATATCAGTCTTATAGCTTCATTGTTGTCTTCTATTTCATTATTTTCAGTACATTCTTATCATGCTATATCCGTTCACTGAGCGTTATGCTCAGCCGTAGTTTCCTTTCATGTTTCTAAACGGCAGGTACACAGGGACGATCTTAGCACTTCTAAGAGAGTACGTGCATTTGGATGGGAGCTATCCAGACTCCTTTATTTTTATGCACACATTACATTACATTACTTTGGTTGTTTGGACACTGTTTCGTCCTTTTTCTTTTAGTACTTAATCTTTATATTTTGAGCTTATGTTGGACTACCGATGTTTGATTCCGGTATTTCTGTATGGTCAGTTAATGTTTAATACATTGCCTTGCATGCTTTGATGACACGCCATAAATACACGTAACGATCCGTTTATTCAAGTGGGGTGTTACAATTATGGTATCAGAGCCGCAAGGTTCGACCTGTAGGCTCTAAAAACTTGACCTGTGACTAGTGGGTAGTCACCAAGAACCTCCTGTATTTTGGCGTCGTTATCTTCCATGCTACTCATGTATTTTATCAGTCGGATTTCCAAAATGTTTATTAAGTAAACGGTTGGTACAGGACTGACCATACTTAATCGCATGTGTTTTTCAGCGAACTTTTCGTTTTGGTGAACTGACCATAGGCGTTCACCCTTGCCCGTTTTAGTTTTGTATAGAAGAACTGACCATAGGCGTTCATCCTTACTCATGTCAGATTTATGTTTCAGTAAATTGTCATTTTGTGAACTGACCCTAGGCGTTCACCAGTATTCATGTCATATTTTGTTGGATGTGCCTTCATGAGTTACAATATGCATATTCAGATTTATTACTCCAGGTTTTGGCAGTTTTATCAACTTATCCTCTGTTATTACAGATGCCACCCAGACGCGAAACCGAGAATGATCCTAACGCAGCTACCATTGCTGCTGCTGTTCAGGCTGCTATACAAGCCATGTTACCCCAAATTCATGATGAGATCCGAGCTGAATATCAAAATGGACCTCAGCAGAATAACAACCCTCCTGTCCCACCACCTGCCACCTTACCCGCTTGGCTAGATTTGTTTAACAAACAAAAACCCCGACTTTTTGAGCAGACTGTAGCCCCAACTGACGCGGAAGACTGGATCTACCATGTAGAGAAAAATTTTGGAGCTTTGGGTTGTGGTGATGCTTTCAAGGTTAGGCTTGCAGTTTACAAATTGGAGGGTCTTGCTCTGCATTGGTGGAGGTCTCAGAAACTGTCCAATGAGGGAAATGCTTGGGAGCTCACATTGACCTGGGCACGCTTCAAGACGACGTTTTATGACCAGTTTTTCCCGCATGCGGAGCAAGCTAAACTGAAGAGGGATTTCCACGTCATTGTCAAAATCATGGCGAGAACAGTATAGAGTTCATGCAACGATACCTCAGGATGGCTGGATTCTTAGGGGAGGCTGCGGGTACCGCAGAGGAGCAAGCGAAGCAATTTCGCTGGGCTCTTCACTCTAGGACTGCAGATAGGTTAGTGAGTGCCACATTCACTAATGTGTCACAAGTAGCTAATGCAGCTCGTGATATTGAGATGCTTTTCGAGAGGGATGAGCTCGAGAATGTAGAGCGTCCGGAGAAGAGGTACATCTCACCCAACAAACTTAAACAATTTAACTCCCATTATTACTTGTCAACTTATATGTTATGTCTTATCCAATTATAATCTTACAGACACAGAGGAGGAGACCGATCCCAATCGGCTACTCCACATCAAAACTACAGGAACCATGGTCAGTCATATGACCGTAATCGATCAGATAAGAGGAGCGGTGGTGATAACTACCGCGATGGCTCAAACTCATCTGGCAACTACAGGTGATTCTTTAAGCTCCAGAAATACTAAACTATCGTGTAACACAGATCTTAAATTTTTGTAATTCCAACAGTGATGCTGGACAGGGGCGTGACCAAAACAACAGAGGTCAGCAATCTGCCCGACCGGCAAATTCTAGTAAAATTTAAATTTCAGTCAAACAGTCTTATTTCAGTTAAGTTATCAGAATCGTGACACGTGTTTATCATCGTAAATCAGGTTCTCAGCAAACCAGAGCTGCTACTACCGGGTATTCTTATCCCACTTGTATCACATGTGGGAAGAAACACACGGGACCTTGTCGTCGTGGTACGGGTAGTTGTTATAAGTGTGGTCAGCCGGGTCATTTGAAGAGGGATTGCAAGAGCGGGGATGCTGCCGGTACCTCAGGCCAGATTCCTCAGATTTTACCTCCACCACCACCAATACCACCAACCACTGGTCGTGTCTACACTACTACCCGTGAGCAAGCAAATAAGACCACAGGTACCATTACTGGCATTTTGTTTATACACGGACAGTCTGCATGCGTGCTTTTCGATAGGCGCCACGCACTCAGTTATATCTACTTCATATGATGTTAGAATAAACATGACCCCTACACCACTAGACAGTGTAATTAGTATATCTACCCCCATGCGAGACTCTGTACTCATTACCCAGGTGTATAAGGATCTCCCTCTTGAGTTTGATGATAAAATCCGTCCAGTCAGTGCCCTTCCTTTAGATATGTGTGAATTCGATATTATTCTGGGTATGGATTGGTTGTCGGTTCATCGTGCCACCATAGATTCTCATGCTCACCGAGTCATCTTTGGTGATGTCCAGACACCAGAGTATATTCACCGGGGCTTCATACCAGGAAAACATGTCCAGATCATTTCAGCTTTACAGGCTCGTACCTTATTATACCATGGTTGTGAGGGTTTCCTAGCTACAGTTCATGACACGACTTCTGAGGCACCTTTAATTCATGATCAACCAGTGGTGTCAGATTTTCCAGATGTTTTTCCAGAGGAACTCCCAGGCTTACCTCCCATGCGAGAGGTAGAATTTGGTATCGATATCATTCCAGGTGCAGAACAAGTATCTAAAGCTCCTTACCGTATGGCTCCTGTAGAGCTTAAGGAACTGAAAGATCAACTTCAGGAACTTCTATAAAGGGGTTTCATTCATCCAAGCGTGTCATCTTGGGGCACTCCAGTCTTGTTTGTCAAGAAGAAGGATGGTAGTATGTGATTGTGTATTGACTACCGTGAGTTGAATAAGCTCACTATTCGTAACCGTTATCCACTTCCTCGTATTGACGATTTATTCGATCAGCTTCAGGGTGCCAAGCACTTCTCAAAAATCGATCTACGATCAGGCTACCATCAGCTGCGTGTAAAAGAGCAGGATATATCCAAAACTGCTTTTTGCACGAGGTACGGTCATTACGAGTTTGTTGTTATGCCATTCGGTCTCACGAATGTGCCTACAGTATTTATGGACTTGATGAACAGAGTTTTCCACTAATTTTTAGACAAGTTTGTGATCGTATTCATCGATGATATCCTCATTTTCTCCAAATCCAAAGAGGAACATGAGAATCATCTCCGTACAGTTTTGTAGATTCTCAGACGAGAAAAGCTATATGCTAAATTTTCGAAGTGCGAGTTTTGGCTGAATACGGTGGCGTTTCTAGGTCATATTGTTTCGGCAGAAGGGATCACTATGGATCCTGCAAAGGTGGAGGCTATCACCAAATGGCCGAGACCGACATCTGTCACAGAGATACGTAGTTTTCTTGGGTTGGCGGGTTATTACCACAGGTTTGTGGAAAACTTCTCACGTTTGGCGTTACCATTGACCCAACTTATGCGAAAATGTGAAAAGTTTATATGGACCAAGGAGAGAGAAAAGAGTTTTGAGGAACTCAAGCATCGTTTGATCTCAGCACCGATACTTACACTTCCATCTGGTACAGGTGGTTATCAGATTTATAGTGACGCTTCAGGAAAGGGCTTAGGCTGTGTTCTTATGCAGCACGGGAAAGCCATTTCTTATGGTTCGCGTCAACTGAAGTCGTATGAGAAAAATTATCCCACTCATGATCTAGAGCTCGCAGCAGTCATTTTCACCCTTAAAATCTGGAGGCATTATTTATACGGTGAGTCGTGTGATATCTTCACCGATCACAAAAGTCTAAAGTACATATTCACCCAACGAGAGCTGAACATGAGACAGCGACGATGGTTAGAACTGCTGAAAGACTATGACACTAATATCCAATATCACCCAGGTAAAGCAAATGTAGTAGCAGATGCCCTTAGCAGAAAGTCAGGTATGATAAATGGCATCAAAGTTCAGGAAGAAATTATTCGGGACTTAGAGCGGTATGATATTGAGCTCTTAGTACGCGGACAGAGGGGATACTGGGCTAGTCTGAGGGTAGAACCAGATTTACTCTCTAGGATTAAAGCCGCACAAAAGGATGATGGTGAAATCTGGGCGATAGTCCAGAACATTGACCGGTAGACCGAATTTCGCATCGATGACGATGGTATCGTATGGCAGGGTACCAAACTCTGCGTTCCAGAAGACCCTACTCTCAGAGAAGCCTTAATGGCTGAGGCTCACAGCTCTCCGTTCTCTATCCATCCAGGTTCCACTAAAATGTACCACGATCTTAAGCAGCATTTCTGGTGGAGCGGCATGAAACAGGATGTCGCAACATTTGTGTCTAAATGCTTAACATGCCAGCAGGTTAAGATAGAGCACCAGCGTTCCAGTGGTATTCTCCAGCCATTAGATATTCCAATGTGGAAATGGGACAAGATCTCTATGGATTTTGTCACCGGACTACCATAGACTCAGCGGAGACATGATGCAATCTGGGTTGTTGTCGATCGTTTGACCAAGTCGGCACATTTCATTTCTATCCGTAAAGATTTCGCAGTCAGTAAATTAGCAAAACTATTCACCAAGGAAATTGTACGGTTACATGGTACACCCTCAGAAATTATATCAGATAGGGATCCACGGTTTACTTCTCATTTCTGGAAAGGTTTGCATAAAGCTTGGGGAACTAGGCTCAAGCTCAGCACAGCTTTCCATCCACAGACAGACGGTCAGTCAGAGCGTACCATCCAGACCTTGGAGGACATGCTACGCGCCTGTGCATTAGAATAGACAGGACACTGGGATGACTATATTTTCTTGGTCGAGTTTGCCTACAACAACAGTTGGCATGCTAGTATCAAGCGTGCTCCATTCGAGAGGTTATACGACAGGAAATGCCGTGCTCCTATTTGTTGGGATCAGGTTGGAGAACGTTTGATTGAAGGACCAGAATTGATAGAACTGACCAATGAAAAGGTCGCCATTGCTAGGGCAAAACTGCAAGAAGCGCGTACTCGCTAGAAGAGTTACGCCGACAAGCATCGCAGAGATCTATCATTTCAGACTGGGGATCGTGTGTTCCTCAAAGTATCACCCGCACGCGGCGTCAGACGTTTTGGCCTCAAGGGCAAGCTCGGCCCTCGTTACATCGGACCGTTCGAAATCCTTGAACGTATTGGTGAAGTGTCATATCGTTTGGCGTTACCACCTCAGCTTTCACACGTCCACAACGTGTTTCATGTATCATTACTCAGGGGGTACAACTATCATGAGCTTCACAAAGTGAATTATCCACTCGATCAGATTCGGGAGGAATTATCTTATATTGAGGAACCCGAAGCAGTTTTAGATCGCCAAGATCGAGTTATGAGAAGGAAGACCATTCCTTTCGTCAAAGTCCTATGGAGGAACCATACCGAGCGGGAGGCCACTTGGGAAACAGAGGAGTCTATACGGACTTCTTATCCTCACTTTCAGTTTTGATTCGGGTATGTCTTTTCAGCTTTTATGTCTTCCAGCTTATTAGCATTTCGACTTTTACTCCAGTCAGCTTAAACACCTTATAATTCGGGGACAAATTCTTTTTAGAGGGCAAGAATTGTAAAACCCAGTACGGTCGTATCCTTAATTCGGGGACGAATTATTATTTTAGAGGGGAAAAATTGTAAAATCCGTATTTAAAAGGATAAGATTAGATACGCACTTTTGATTTTAATAAACTACATATAGTTATTTAGAAAAATAATTATTACTTATGTATTATTTAACACGCAGAAATTAAATACGATTTTACGCGAATAAGTTCTTTTAAAAAAATGGAAAACTATATAAAGTTATAAGGGGGCCGGTTTGTTTAAAAAAAAGAAGAAAGAAAAATTTTGGGCCAAGCCCATTTTAAGAAAAATAAAGAACGAGATTTAACCCTTATTCCATATCAGACGAAAGAAAAAAAAATAAAATTAAATTAGGGTTTTATTACCCCCTGGAGACCGCCAGTTATAGAACAAGAAAAAAAGGGGTTTTGGGTTTAATTCCTTCAAGAACCTCGGGTGTGTGTTCATCCCTTTACTAATCAAACCAAGGTAATTGATTTTTTTTCTGTTAATTCTTATATACATGAATGATGGGTTTTTAAAAAAAAAAGGGTTTCATGCTATATACGAATTAAAAAAAAAGAAAGGGATTCGGTTTTTGGGGCTGCACATACACCGAGACATAACAGTCTCGGTGGTGGTTGTTTGTGGTCGACGAGAGTCAGAAAACCCCAAAGGGGCGTGTTTATTTAGCCTATGATGATCGGGGATGTTGGGTTTAAATGAACCGAGACCCAGGTCTTGGTGGCCTCAGTCTTGCCCATCCGTGACCCACACAGGGGCGGCAAAGGGCTGCGTTCGACCCAAAACAGTCAAACGAACCCAACCGGACTATTTAATTATTAAGGATGCGTTTGGGACTGTGACAACAGTGGGAACACGATGAAAACAGTGGGAAGAATATGAGAAACAGTGGGAACTTGTTAAACAGTAATTAAAAGAATTTTTATTTGAGATTAGCGACAGATTAGCGACGCTAATTTCTGTCGCAGATTCATAGTAATGACAGTTTTGGAAAAACTCAGTTTTAGCGACAGTTTTTAACGACGGTTTTTCTGTCGTTAATTTCATATAGGCAGATTTAAGCTTAGTTTGTTGATTTTGTTTAGTGCGACCGAGATGGGGTATCTCGGTAGGCTCGGGACATTATTATAATAAATAAAATGAATATTTTTATATTATACCTTTTTAATCTAATTGTTTTATAAACGTTTAAAATATATTTTAAATGTATTAAATTAAAATAGTTCTTTAATATTTAAAAGGGTATAATTTTATTAAATGAATTAAATTATTTTGGGAACTTTCTAATTTAAGAAACTTTCTATTTTAGCGGGATACTTAATATAGTATTACTATAGCGTCAGAAATACGTTTGTACCGTAACTAATAGTAGAACGATAATACATTAAAATGAATTATTATAAGATCAGATTTATCAGTTAATATACGTACGGAATTTCAGAAATAAAATAAATAAATGAAAGGCCAATAAGAACATGGAATTAACTAAGCGAATATCGGTTTACTTATTCACGTCCCTTATTCATGTAGCTCGCGTGAAATCAGAGTAGACTTCCTGTCAGTTGATCTCGGTCGGTTACTGGACACGAGGTACGGATTTTCCGTCCTTTCAGTAAGGACTTCCTTTCCTATGCATGATTAGGATTTCCCCGTCTGCAGGCAGATGTTTTCCCCAGTATATGTTTAAGCTTATCAGTAATCAGATTAATAACTAAATAAATTGTTTGAGCATTATATACAAGCACGACCAGTTTATGTACTAGTTACGGAGGTACCGTAACCACGACACTAGAGGCACCAGTGTCGTGACTCACATGCAGGAGAGTGATATCCTGCATCGTCCCACTCATGTTCAGGTTGGCCATTTTTTATATGTATGTTTAGTGGGGCGTATGGATGCATCCTAGGCTTATCAGTTTACAAGTTATCAGGGTGAATGTGGTGTGTGCTCTACATCCTTCACATTGGAGCTGATCCCTCCACCCAGCACAGTATTTAGAGGTCACCCCTCTACAGCATGACGAGGCCACCCCTCCAGTTATTCATGCACGGTTGTTACAGCACGTGACCTATATAAGCTCTGGCAATTAAAATACAGTAAATGCATGTTTTCAGAATTAATAGTTATATTTCAGTTTCAGTATATATGAACCAGGTTTCTCAGATTTTATGTAGAGTTCTACCACATGTTACATATCAGTCTTATAGCTTCATTGTTGTCTTCTATTTGATTATTTTCAGTACATTCTTATCATGCTATATCCGTTCACTGAGCGTTATGCTCAGCCGTAGTTTCCTTTCATGTTTTCAAACGGCAGGTACACAGGGACGATCTTAGGACTTCTAAGAGAGTACGTGCATTTGGATGGGAGCTATCCAGACTCCTTTATTTTTATGCACACATTACATTACATTACTTTGGTTGTTTGGACACTGTTTCGTCCTTTTTCTTTCAGTACTTAATCTTTATATTTTGAGCTTATGTTGGACTACCGATGTTTGATTCCGGTATTTCCGTATGGTCAGTTAATGTTTAATACGTTGCCTTGCATGCTTTGATGACACGCCATAAATACACGTAACGGTCCATTTATTCAAGTGGGGTGTTACATGCCCAGTTGGGTTGTGGTTTGCTCCATGAACTACCATCAGGAGTGCATCAGTGGGCAGGCAGCAGAAGTTTTAATTTTTCAACCCATTTGGTTTACTCACCTTCGGGTGGGGGTTCCGGGCCTTAAAAACTACAACTTCTTTTATGTGAGGGATAATCTATATCATAATTATAACCCCCTTCTATTGATTTCAGGATGATGATTCCATGGACAATGATGGGAATGAGCTGGATTGAGAATGCTCCCGTCCTCAAAAACACGCTAAAAGTCCTGAACTTGCTAGAGAATTTCTTTTAGATGCTGCAACTGTTATTTCTAAGGAACATGTGCGTTCACATGTACTATAAAATTTATCTCTGTTATTTCATCATCTAAACAAGAACCCCTGAAATCCTGAATGCACTTAAGCAATTTTCGGTTTCTTTAATCAGCCCAGCATTAATTTAAGAGTTAAAGCTTTATGATGGCAAGACGCTTCCTGTATTGTCAACGTAAGAACAATTTACTTTTATATAATTTTTCATTGAACTTTCAAATATTTCCCCTATGTCGTACATTTTGTTGTCCTGTCTCACCCTAACGGTTACTGAAATAGCCTTCATGTTAGCAAAATGTATGATTTAGGACGGAATTTATAAGTGTAATGGCCATTTTAGTTTACAAGGGTAGATTGTTTGTATGCTGATAGGAAATGAAGTATGTGGCCAGTATAGCTTTAACCCTTTGTTTAAGCATGACAGAAGTTCCAAGTTTATATATAAAATGTGCAAGTCACCTTTTTTTCAACTAACACATACATGTCTGTCATGTGGCTTAACCCACAACTTATGATTAATGGGATGATAAGGGCATTTTTATTGTAATTCAGGGGTTATGACAAGTGTGTTCAATATCGTATTCTGAGTATGTTAAATTGCTTATAGGTTGAAAAGGCTTTCAGAGAAGGCACCGCAAGTCAAAATGCGCATTGCATGTTTATGTCCTTTGCACTAAAATTGTTGGAAGAACGTGTGGTTGTTGCGTGGAAAGATATTATTACTTTGGAAAATCAGGTAATAGAAGTATTGCCTATTTTTAATTTTTGTCACAATTTATAACAATTCATGTTGACTAATAACTGGGTTAATTTGTCTGTTGGGTTAAATGGGTATGTTAAAAGTATCAAATTTTAAGTCAACATGTCAAACAAGCTAAAAATTCACCACAACGTATGCATAAAATCTCGTGAATCTCTATATTGAAGTATTGCTGTAAGCGTGTAACAGTAATATATAGTTTAAACCATATTTAGGCATTGTTTATTCTTATTTTAAAAGAGCGTGAGTCACACCTGACGTGTTTTGACTGACAGTAAAAGTTTACATGCCCTAACTCATTACTGAGCTTGCCTGTTATTTCACTTGTAGTGGGGTTTTAAGCTCTTCTTTTTTTTAGGTTGGGCCGGTGAAACGTTTTGATTCATTAAATGGGAAGAGCTCAGTGACTGATGGTTGTATTGAAAAGCATGTATTGTGTGTAGGAATGGAATGATTTTTCAACATGGGTTTAAAGTACGATCTCAACTATAGCAACAAATGGTAACCAAATACACTTACCTTGACATCAAGAATAGTATCTACTCAACCGACGATTTTAAAGGTGAGATGTTTTTAGAGTTTTATTAGTACTTCAATATTTGAATTTTGTTAGGGCAGAATACGTAGCTAATCTGTATGCCAAATAAGAATCTATTAGTGATGTGACCGTTTAAGAAACATTAATTGCACTTCTAGTGTTGTAGTTTGTTAAACAAAGATAAGTATAACCACTGCATTATTTTTGCAACGGATGGAACACATGATATCAGTTAGTAATTGTTAGAGGATAAATATGACCCATTCCGACTTGTGAAGTGCCTTCTTTAAATAAGTTAGTTCGTTAAAATGCTATTAGATGTTGGTGCTGATCCAAATTTGATTGATGTTAATGGGGATCGTCGTGTGGATGTAGTTGTGGTTTCACCAAAGCTCCCTCATGAAAAAGACCCTCGAAGAACTTCTTGGACCCGAGGTTGAAGTACCCGATTTAAATCCAGATCTTGGAGCGGATGTTGAAGTGTCCGTTCTAAATCTAGATCTTGGAGCTGATGGTGAAGTTCCCGTTTTAAATCAAGATCTTAGAGCTGGTGGTGAAGTGCTTGCTTTAAATTTCAATGATGGAGCTGATGGTGAAATGCTCGCTTTAAATCAAGTTCTTGGTGCTAATGGTGAAATACCTGCGATGGAATGGGATCTAAACCCACCATCTCCTGAAATGGCTCTCCTAAAAACAGATCCCCGGGTTCTCCAAGAAATCTGACTTTTAATGATACCAAGAGAGAGTACCCTGTTGAACCATCATTACCTGACATCAAGAATAGTATCTACTCAACCGACGAGTTCAGGATGTACTCCTTTAAGGTTCGACCATGCTCTCGTGCTCTCATGATTGGACTGAATGCCCTTTTGTGCATCCAGGCGAAAACGCGCGTAGACGTGATCCAAGAAAGTACCATTACAGCTGTCCGTGTCCTGACTTCAGAAAAGGAACGTGTAGAAGAAGTGACATGTGTGAATATGCTCACGGTATTTTTGAGTGTTGGCTACATCCTGCTCAATACAGGACACGCCTTTGTAAAGACGGGACCAACTGCAATAGACGTGTGTGTTTCTTCGCTCACACACAATAAGAGCTTCCCCCATTATTTGTGTCTACAGGGTCAGTTGTTCCTTCACCTCGGTCAATTGTGTCTGGTCCAACTGCGTTGGACTTTGTTGTAGCTATGAGTATGATGTCGGGCTCAGGGCCTGGGGGATTTCATCTTTTACACCACCCATGCCTCCATCTGGTAATGGTATGTCGAATATGAATTTGGCTCAACCGAATGTTCCATCATTACATTTACTAGGAAGCATTCTTCAATTAAGCCGTTTAAGATCTTCATTAAATGCTCGTGACATGCCATCTGATCAAGAATTGAATCTTCAGCTTCTAAACGAGTTGTCAAGGCAACAAAGATCAATTTTAACCCCTACAAAACTTGACGACATTTTTGCAGCTGAGAGCTCGTCTCCTAGGTTTTATGACCAGCCTGTTTTTTCACCCAGACACAATGCATTGGTATTTAATTAGTTTCAGCAGCAGCAGAGTATGTTGTCACCAATTAACACAAACTTTCCACCAAAAAGCGGGTCTTTTTCTGTTTAGTCTCTAGGAAGGATGTCACCTAGAAGCGTTGACCCTATTTCTCCAATGAGCTCTTGAGTTTCTATGTTGGCACGCGAAAACCAACAACAGTTCAGGAGTTTAAGTTCACGTGAACTTGGATCAAGATTTGGGTCCATCATGGGTAGTTCGAGTGAGGGTCTTGACCCTTGGTCTCAATGGGGTCCTGGTAGTGAGAAAGCTGATTGGGGAGTTAATCCTAATAAATTTTGTAAGCTTAGGAGGTCATTGTAATCGAGATTAATGGTGGGAACAACGGCGAAGATCCTGGTCTATCGTGTGTTCAATCACTTGTGAAAGAAAACACGAGATGAAGGAAAAGGTGGGAGCTTATGGTGGTGGGTCATCTTCTGTTGGTGACGTTGGTGGTGAAGGTTTAAACACATAGATTGAACAAGTTGGGTCGGGTCATATTAAGGCTTGGAAAGAAAATAATATTTCTGTTCAGTGGTGCTACGAGAATTTGTACAGGTGCGGACGTGCGGTCTCTAAAGAGAGCCTAAGATGTCCGAAAGCAACTTCTGTCTGTAATGGATAGGTAGGTTCTCTTTGCTTCGTCTTTGTTACTATTCATGAATTAATTTAGTTTCACCATTTAAGTACACCAAGTAATTTCTACTGTTAAGTGCTTTTGACATGACTGCCGGTTAAAAATTTATGTTAAGATATGACCGTTGAGCAAGCGTCTTTCTTCCTCAAAGTCCACACTCCACAAAAATGGGTCAAATGGGTCTTTGCAACCAAACGGTTAGGCGTGTGTCATTGTGCTGAAACGGATCAGATGGACCTTTGTACTCAGATTTGTCATGGTCAGGTTGCATAGATTGGTCATGGGCAGTCAAAAACGTTAATGCTGTCACAACTTCCTCCGGAGAAAAAGGTAAAAAAAATCTCTTTTGACTTCTTTGTGTATATACACTAAAAGTACACATCCATACTTAAGATTTCACAGACCAAAAACAATAAAACCGGATTCTTTCCCATAAGGCGTATGTCATGCCATATCAGCAGCTAGGAAGGTGATATTGCAATGTCCGGAGATGCACACGTGAACCTTCAGCAATCTGGTAGCTCGAATCACGACCGTGATGAAAATGAATATGAACATGTTTTACAACCTAAAATAAAATGGAAACATAATATTCGAGTTTGACCAAGACCTGCTGGGCAAAGAAGAATATGGCAATGAAAATGAAAATGAAGTCTATAGTTGATGATAAGAGGGTATGATTTAATTTATAGTTTCACGTATTGGTTTATTGCATTTTGTCATCAGTATTTAGTATCTTTGTAAACTTTGTAGATTGTTCCTACGATGCACGAGTCTACGATGCACGAGTCGAGAACTCTTTAGAAACATAGAGGCTGTACTTATAATATAATCGAGGTTCTACTTACTGCTACCTGTGAATATGGACGAACACAAATGATCAATAGATGCGGACTGGAAACTCAATGGATCTAGAAAATACCATTTGTGATCAAATGTTTCATATGATGCTTCCTTTTGGTACCATGTCCCATCTCTTGACAACTTGGTTTTAGTAACAAGACAATTAATTCCACTATAACATTTCCTATATTGTTTTCTTCTATGACACTTATACTTGAGTTGATTATTAAAGGGTGATGAACTTTGTCTTCATAGGTTTTAATATAGTTAGGGAGTAGCAGGGTCACAATTTTTGAAAATCATTGTAGAGACTGTTTGGGAACATTTTGATCAGGTTCTGGATAGTTTATTTGAGAACTCTTTCTTAAGTCTAAAATTGGTGAGTTTTATATTTTCCAAGTCCTCGAGCCTTTTTAGTATCTTTAGTTACACAACAAACAACCACGACAATGAAAGAAACAATTACTTTGGCACTAAGAAAGCAACTATGTCTAAGCATGCTCATGTATCAGATGTAAATCTGTACTTTTTTTTTATTTTCTGTGTTGCAACGGATGATATTGTGCAAGCCAATTTTTTAAGACTCTTTGTTCATGTTTAGTTATTAAATACACAAAGAATATTGTTGTCATTTGATCAATAAGCTCATCTTTTGATCTATTCAATATGATGTTTAGCTCTCTGTGACCAGACCTAATTAGTTGAAGGAGCAGTTGCAGTATTGTGTGGACTGTGGACCATCATGAAGAAACCAACAAGCTTTCAAAGGAAGGCACAAATTTTGCGACTTTGGTTATTTGTATGATAGTATTATACTCATGTTTGACAATAAATGGCGAAATGATATGTCCTTTTTAAAGAAATTTTCAGTTATGCACTTACGCATCAACTGAGTTAAGCAATTTTTATATCCTAAACTATGTTAATGAAAAAAAATCAAATATTTGTTTAGTGAAATTAACAAAATTAAGTACCAAGTGAACGAACAACTTTTTTTGTACTGAATTGCAGGGTGCACACTATTATTATACTCCTATTATACAAAGAATCATCTTTAGTTTGATCATTATTGCTTCAAAACAAGATCATGTTCGTTTTAAAATGACCAACTTAGCAATCTCGTGGTAATATGAATACACTCAATTATTGTAAGAAAAAGGAGCGTTTTGGTTGTGTCGAGCCATGTTTTGAAACCCGGTTCGATTTGATTGGGTCAACTGATTGGTTCGGTCGAAAAAAAATAATATTAAATGAGGTTTTATATTTTTGAACCCCGCTTAAGCTCGCTGGGATTAGAGTGACCCGGTTCTCGAGACCCGGCCAGGTTTCGGATTTTTCGTGTTTATTCATAAAACATGTAAATTACTTCGTATATGTTTTGTGATGTCATTTTATTTTTGCATATTATATTTGTAAAACTTTTTATACTGTCAATATATGGAATATTTCATGATTTATATATATATATATATATATGTATATATATATATATATATATATATATATATATATATATATATATATATATATATATATATATATATATATATATATATATATGTATATATATATATATTTTTTTGAACCCCGCTTAAGCTCGCTGTGATTAGAGTGACCCGGTTCTCTAGACTCGGCCAGGTTTCGTATTTTTCGTGTTTATTCATAAAACATGTAAATTACTCCGTATATGTTTTGTGATGTCATTTTATTTTTGCATATTATATTTGTTAATAAACTTTTTATATTGTCAATATATGGAATATTTCATGATTCATATATATATCTTTACATTATATATAAGAGGAGGGAAATGCCACATAAGCATGTTTTTAATCCACGTCAGCAGCTATATTTCGGAATTTTATTAAAAATTTAGGCATGCAGAGATTCGAACCAGATACCTAAAGTTAACAACAAAGAGCCCCAACCATTGGACCAAGCCAACACTTGTGGTATCCTTCAGCAAAACCAAATTAATATACACTTATCAAGGAAATGAAACTGAAAACTTGAATATATATAACACATAATATCCCCCCTAAACCCTACTTTTTGGGAGGTGATTTGCACACTCAAAATTTTGATTGGGACACTCAAAGTACAAACAATTTAAGCACAATGTAAGCTCTGGTACAACTATTTAATGCACATATTAGTCCCAATCAAATCCTTGAGTGTGCAAATCAATTCCCCTACTTTTTACATATTCCTTCACCTCCGGTCGATTTTCCACCATTTATGAAGATGCAATAATTGAAGAAAGTCATCCCAAACATCACATCGTTCCAATAAAGGTATTGTCTCGATTCATTTTTTTGATAGGTTTTATAACTATGTTCCATGAATCTGCTATATGGTTTATCTGTTTGTATAATGTAAATCATGCTTGAAAAAGCCTTAATATTAGATCAAATCTTGCGGTTTTTGGTTATAATGCAACCCATTCACATCTGTTGATATAATATGCAGAGCATTAATGAGATTGAGCTACCTTGAAAGTACTTGCTCAAGTGATCAATGAGACCAGCAATTCCGTTAGTTGCAGCGGCAAAGGCTTTATTTGTACTTCATAACATTCAAGGGAAGAGAGGAATTTGGTTATGTGGATCATAAAGGTAGTTTTCCTCCTATGTATATAGATGTCATGAAAACTTTGTCCTATATATCCTCGCTTGCCTAAAAATTATATCCCATAATCTCATATTAAGTTTATAAACGTGAGTTTCGATAGTTAAACATGTATAATTAAGCTCGATAGTAATATGATGAATTTCTCAGCCCTTGAATGAAGATTCAAAAAATCATGACACTTTGGTATACTTAGTTTGAATTCGACTGACAACATTGCAAACAAGTTCAAGGAGAGATTCTCTCATAGAAGGTGTTTTAAAAACACAATCAGAAGCTATGTCACCATTTTTTTTATCGATAATGGCTTCAAGTATTGGTGCAATGCTTTTATCACTTTGTAGCCTTGGACAATTTTTAAGCCGGATTGAGTAGTCGACACCTTCGTAGATAATGCTTGAGTAGACAAAACCTTTTTAGTTTGTGCCTAACTAGACCCGACCATTTTACGCGGTGCCTGAGTAGACATTCTGGGCGGTGCCTGATCAGACGGGTCCTTTATAGGCAGTGCCCGAGCAAACACACCCTTTTCAGGCAGTGCCAGAGGAGACGAAACTGTTTCAGGAGATGCTTACAGGTTCAATGAATTAGCAAGATATGTGCCAATTCAATCAAGATTCAATATTTCAAATTCAATAGCACGTTTTCATGAAAGGTAATTTTTTTTAGTTATTCACATACTTTGATGGATTTTTTGTTCGACCTTAATATTTCTGTGTAGCATTACTTTTCGAATTAGGTTTTTATGGGTTTTTTGAATTGGGGTTTTTATCGCAGAGGTTTTTTGAATTGGTTATAATTTAATAGCTTTTTTTAGGACACTTATAATTAAGCCTTAACCCCAATAACTCACGATCATATTACTAATATGAAAGTTTCTTTTTCTGTCTGCAAACCATTGATGACAGATTGAGAATGAATATAAATCATTGTATGCTTTTAGTCGTTGAGGAGGTTGTATATGAAGTTCACTGAGGTCGTTGTAGGTTTCGGTTCATTGAGTTTGTTGTAGGTGGTGCTACAGTTTAACTAACCAAAGATTTTGAATAGTTCGATAGGCATTAATTAAAGATGGTCAATATTTACCTCAGGTCATGTTTTATAATTTGGAAGTTTACCGAGTATGTCAAGTTCAGTACCAGGTAGTTATACATCCAGAACTAAACAAAACATGAATAGCTTACATATGGACACTAAGGTAGTTATATATATTTCTGAAGTATACTAAGTATTTTATACCAGTTGATAACTTCTTTCTGGTTATAGCACGCTTAACTTTTATTGCTTTAAGATATGAGGAAGTTAATGGGAAACTTCTTACCTTCGTCGGGCCTGGTGCCTAGACAACCCAAGAGGCAACTGACTTTCTGTTTATTTAAGTGTTAAGTTGGGTTCTATTTGTTTATATCAAATCACTTTAGATTTATTTTAATATTTTTGATGCTAATGGGTTCGTTGTGATTAATGATTTAGTGATTACATTGTGTGAGTAGCTAGCTGGACAAGATGCAAACATGACTACAGTTCTCGTCTCTGTTTTCGATTAGGGTCAATCTCCATAGTAGAAAAGAGACCACGTGTAGAGAGTTTGATAGAGCAACTCCGGTTATCAGTAAATATCTAAACGTATATATACTGGAAAATATGTGTATAAACTATTTGTTAAACTGTGACGTCAAGGAAAACGTACACCGGTGATGCACGGATGCGCGGGGTTTCAGGGGGTGAACGTCGTAGGGTATTGATCGGTGTAGACATCATACATGGACCATCTTTTCTTTTTCTCGCCGAACTGACATCTGGTTTGGACTCAACCAGTGCTCAGAGTGTGATTGAGAAGGTTCACGAGATAGCCCGAACCGGAAATACCGTGGTTCTGACCATTCACCAGCCTTCACACAGAATCCAGCTTCTGCTTGACCACCTCATTATATTGGCCCGGGACAAATCATGTACCAAGCAAGGATCCCCAAAATATGTAGGTCTCCTTTTGGTATGTATGGGTCGGAAACTTCTTAGAGGGGAAACCTGATTGAGTTTGTAATTGATGTGATACTACAATATGACCAGTCTAAATATGGAGTGGATGCATCAGTGGAATTTGCTCTTAGTGGAATGAAACCCACACAACTTTCAGAGATTGAGATGTCATTTTCGACCATCCCCTCTTCGCTGACCTCACTGCCCATGATTTAGTGTCTTGGTCCAGTAGTACCAAATTTTAGGTGACTTGGTGTCTTGGGTTAGTGGGAAAATATTGTCATGTCTGCAAGTTAAAGGTATGCATAATTATATCATGATATCAGTCTATTACAGATCTGAATCACATATCTAAAGTTAGGTTTCTTGAGATAACGTTTTTAGGTTCACTGGGTTGTATAAGTGATGATACATGGGAACAATTCAGGGGTTAAGGTAAACTTTTAGGTATTTGTATAATATATCTACATTCAATATGTCACTACTCCAATCATTAAAATTTGTTCGAGTGATTTATTCACATAGGAATCTGATAAACCATCCTGGAACATTTATCCCTGTGCTTCATAAATTTGCCAAGATGAATTTATTGATAATCTGACACGAAGTTAAAAAATATTAATTATTTGACTGATTAGTACTATTGGATTTTTATTTGTAGCTTCATTGTAGCACGGAGGATTGTAAAAGAAAGCTATGCTGCCACTAAGCAACAATACACATTTAAGGTGAGCTACGAATTCATGAATTTTACGCACGTGTTTTTGGTTCTCTATCCTTTTATATTGCAAATTCTGAAATTTGGTGTTATGGAGCAAACGAGTGTTTTTGGTTGTATATCCTGTTATGATTTGCATATATAAGCTAATAATTTGAGATGTTGTTGCTGTTAAAAATGGATTAATGTATTTTGTGTTTGTTTAGGATGTGATGAGGTTAAGGCATTTAGCATCCTCAATTATTTTGTTCGTTGATTAAAAATTGAAATTATTTAATTTGATGCACTTAAACATGTTATGTTGCAGCATTTGTGCTGGACCCATATCGAATGTCTCTGTAGGAGTCATCCAAGGTTGGAGATCAGTAGAGATCCGAGCCAATGGAGTCAGCAAACGCATAAGGCGATAATTCAAAACTATATATTTGCACCTATAAAAACGACAAACATATGTTTCACATGGATGGCGATTATGCCTGAACATTCAAATATGGAATGGGTGGATAACGTAAAGGTACATACTTTAATTTATCTCTTTAGTAATTATGATAGTGAAACTGAGGCAAAAAGTTGTCCCTTATTTGCTGCATCAAACTTGCAGCCGGCTACACCTACAATCTGTTTCTTTAAAATAGCTACCCTTTATTTTGTTTTGGATGTTTATTTAATTCTAATCATGTTGTCTGATCAGGTACAAAGATGCATATATATATATATATATATATATATATATATATATATATATATATATATATATATATATATATATATATATATATATATATATATATATATATATATATATATATATATATATATATATATATATATATATATATATATATATATATATATATATATATATATATATATATATATATATATATATATATATATATATATATATATATATATATATATATATATATATATATATATATTATTATTTTCTTTTTTTTTTCCTATTTGCATAATATTGTTAATATATATTATAAGACTAATTTATGTTTAATTTGCACCACATATGTTGTTTATATGTAATTTATACGTAAGCTAATAAACTTAATATGCATCTTTGTACAAGGAGATAATTGCACTTTCTTGGAAGAAAAGGCTAACCTATGTATGTTGCAACGACGAGAACATGGTTGAACTTTTCAAGCATTTAGACTAATGTCTGCAAATAAACTCCATAAATATGAAACAAAAAGTGCCTTGCTACTGCCACATGACTGATATACATGCTTTACAATTTGTCCGATATAAGAGAAGTTGCACTTAAGAATTTGTTTGACTAGATTATCTCAGCAATTTGTCAACTTTTGTTATGCTTATAACAGTAGACGTTTGTAGAATGGCTGCATTATAAGAAAGTTTATTTGCTGAAGCACACTTTTAAATGTTTGATATAGTTTTGTTTAACAGCGATTTTATTGAACTAGAAGTATGCTAGAAGAAGAAACATATTACAAGCAAGCTTTACAAGCAGACATAGGGTCATTTAGCCAATGGATCCATAAAGGGCGAAAGGTTTTGGGCCATAAATGTTTAGCCAATCGAGCCATAAGGTCAATCGAGCCAATCGAGCCATAAAGGCCAATCGAGATATAGGGTCATTTAGCCAATCGAGCAATAAATCTTTGATATACTGTTTTAGTATTCGGGTGACTACTCATTAAAGTTCAGTATGGGGCATGTTGAAAGTCACAATTGATGAACAAAACGTTTTGGTAAGTAGTATCTTTCGGTAGCGCTTTCCCTATGATACTTGAGTGTTTTCACTAATCGGCAAAGATCTAAATGGTCAAACAAAACCTGGAGAGTTGAGTTGTTCAACCATGGTTGGAGCTGAGAGAACCAGTCTATGTATATTTGGCGTGTTACTTTTATCCAAATTTTATATAATAAATGGCTTTAGTCTGGAGTAAGAAAAGTAATTAGTGTTCATTTAGGCTCATCCAGGTCTAAAGTTGACAGATATACAGTTTGTTTTTAGAAATGGTTTTTCAGTCATGTACTTTTCTTTAATGGAAGCTGTAATCGTTTGCTTGGTCTGATTTAATACCAAACTTTTTGTGTCCTTGAAATTACTTTGGATTCATAATTGTGTATAATATTAGGTAACAGTTTTGTCCATAGATATAGCTAATGATTTTTAATCCATTAACTTAATGTCGAATCTAATGGTGCTCATGTGTTTTTACTGAAGGTTGTATGTATTTTTTGTTGACGATGTACATGCCCGACCCTGGGTATGGGCAATACCGGCGACAACCCAGGTCATCCAGGAAGCAAGGGTCATCATCTTTATGGTGTTGTGCATGAGTTTTATTATGCTCAGGGTAATATCTCACTTTTTGATGTCTTTTTTGTTGTTGTGTAGCCTCAACTTTGGATGTCGTTTTAGTCAGTTTAAGCTGCAATTGAAGTTCTAAAATATTCAAAAAAGTCATGAAAAATCGTAATGTACGTGTCATTGAATTTGATGTGAATTGAAGTTTTGTATTCTTCTATGATTAGTGTAACTTCATAATGAAGCCAAATAGTGTCCTGTACGGAACCAGGAAAAAACACATATCTTACAAATTAAATCTTATCTTTACGTCTCAAGTTTGTTAATATTGTATGTATGTAGGATCCTGACAGATTGACCAGACAAGTAGATACATATTGTCAATATGCAGAAATGTTTCTCCTTTATTTCGTACTATGCAGAGTTATCGGGCACTTTGCAGAAGCATGTCAAGCACTCGAGAAGTCTGCGAGGTACGTTTGATGCTTAAATCTTCACACTTGTGATTCAATTTCTTGCTACAAATCTTTTTTGGGAAATCTTGGTGTAATAACTGGCAAGACAATGAGCGAATCCAGTGATATTTTATATATATCTAAAAGTTATTGTAGATCGATAACAATTACTATTATTTCTATCCAGGGAAACATGTGCACTGACACCAAGTCTAGCATCTACTCAAATGGACAGGAGCAATGAGGTAAACTAAGATGTTCATAGAAGATATGGATCTTAATGAACCAACCTCGAGACCATTTATTACAGAAGCACGTGAACATTGCTTTTGGAACTTTCTGAGGAAAAAAAGGTCGTAACTGATCTTGGAGTGGTCCCAATTTTTGTCAAGCTTTTTGCCTCTCCAATTGATGATGTACGTCGAGCAGGTAAATGCTACATATTACATACAAAGATGTAGATTCTCGATACAGAAAGATAAAATGGAGTCAGTTTATTGAGTTACCCATTTCCTTTTCTATAGGCTGTTTTGTATCCTGGTCATTCTTTTTGCAAGGAATGAATAAATGTGAGTTTCTTCTCATCATTTTCTGATTTTTTAGGCAAATAAATAGTTTCAAATAATGAGTCCTATATAATGGCTAAATAATTTTTATTCATTTCAAAGGTGTAAGTATTCTTTTATGGAAAGTGTACCAACTTTCAATAAGTAACCCAATCACCCCTTAATATTCTTTTGTGCAGAAAAGTAAATGCGTCGAAGTTTACACATCTGTCATAAATAAAATTCACACCCCTGATTCATTGCAAATGTCTGAGAAATGTTTGTGCCTTTAATTTATTGGCATCAAACCACATGATTTAGATACAACACATGTCACTTCATGTGTAGAGTAGGGCGGAAGTTCCTTGAAACAAGCAGTGGCAGCTCAGTGACTGGTGGTATCTTCTTTGACTTTGACTTTGATGCTAGAGCCAGATGATCTTCGAACTTTGGTATCTTCTTCGTCTGATTCTCAACAACCTACAATTGCTAATTGTTCGACCCGTGTGCCCTTTTTTTTTGCTAAAATACTTAGGATGTTTTTTTTGCTAAAATAGCTTAGGATGTTTTTTGTTGCTAATTGTCACTTTTATGGATGTTGGATGGTATTTTGAAATTTACATTATAATGCACCTGGTATATTTGTTTGGAGGGAAGTCAATTTTTTCAAGTGGAGATTTTAGACAGACTTCCGATGAAAAAAGGAGCATCTAAAACGAAGATTGTAGCCGCTTCTTTTGCGGAGTCAAAATTATGATCACATTTCAAAATTTGCAAACTCAAAGAGAACATGAGACTTGGAAAGCAAGTTCATACATACATTCTTTTCATGGCTTCTTGCCGTGGGAGATGAAAAAAGTGGCGAGCTGATCAGTCAGATGCAGAAAATGTTTCATGGATGAAGATTCCTATCCGAACTAAGCCTAAAGCATGGTGTGCAGGACCCCCCCTTTGCTTAGCTTAGGCGAACTATTACTGAAAAAAGCCCGGATGGATGAAGTGGTTAGAACAAAATAAGGATGAAGGATACTCATTGTTATACATCGCATTTGGTTCTCAAGGAGAGATTACAACACAATAGATGGAAGCAATAGCAGAGGGTTTGGAAGAATCGGAAGTGAATTTTGTGTGGGTGATGAAGTTTGATACGGAGCATTCTTTATACCCTTGAAGAGACAGTGGGAGAGTGAGGGATGATCGTAAGAGAATGTGTTAACCATTGGGAGATACTAAAGCACGAGATTGTGAAAGGTTTTGTAAACAACTGTGGCTGTAACTCAGTCTTGGAGAGGATATGTGCAGACGTGCCCATACTAGCATTGCTTATGATGGCTGAGCAAACTCTAAAATCCAGAATGGTGGTGGAAGAAATCGAGATTGGATTACGGGTGGAAACAAATGTCTTATTTAGGTAGGTTAGCTTATTTCATTCCCAAATTTAAGGTACGCTTCTTCTATTTGTTTTGTTGTGTTATGAGATTTTATTTAGAAATATCAAATAAGCCGGCAAGTATGAGCTTATGCAATATAAGCTGAATTACAGCTCATAAACCCCAAACTAAGCATAACAAACACCCCTTTAGTTATGGTTTATGAGTTCTTTTGTAACAAACTGAAAGTTGCAGCGAAGATGAACAAAATGAAGAGATTTTAAGGCCACCATGGACGTTCTCTAAACAAACTTAACAAACTTATCTTTTGAAAGAGTTCATTGACAAGAATAAGAACGGGGTATATTTTAGTTGCAATAATAATAAAACATAATTACAATTTTGGAAATGAAAGATTTGGTTGTGGAAAGTGATGAGGCTTCTTCACGAGGTAATTTTGGCATCTTCTTATTGAGTTCAGAAGGTACGTGTATTCATCTTGACAACAGCCACGACAATGTGGCTAATGTAGAAGGGTTATCATATCATCATGATGGTGACAATATTGGTTTACAGTCGTTGTTTGAAATTAAGCTTAGAATGTGATTACAGATGTTCACATTAAAGAAGAAAATTTTGCGAAATATAAAAACACGAGTATTATGTAAGTATATACTTATAATTGTCTTGATCTCCGTAGCCTATGTTATCACACTTTGTAACTTTCCTTTTGCATGCGGTATATCATATGTCATGTTTTTATATAATCATATCATATGTAATCCTCATAGAGTAGTTTGATTAAGGAAAAAAGAAAGAACATAGGCCTTGCACACTATATATAAATAGCATGGTTCTAAATAGCCCGTCGTTAAAGCTACGACTTGAGGTGTGGTGATTTTTTGAAGTCAACTAAAAAAATTAATATATTACATGTAAAGAAATATTCTATTGAAATATGATAAAACAAATAAAAATTTTTATATATTATGTTGTCATAAATCACGCTTTAAAAACGCTAAAGTTTTGTTTTATCCGTTAAAATATGTAGCTTGAAAATGCCGCTACATTATGACTCACGCTGTTTATAACCGTGATAAATAAAAAAAATTATTTCAATTCATTAAAAGAAGAGTAATGTAGGAAAACAAATACATTTGGTTTTAACTCATTTTCACGCAACGAAAAGATAACACAGGTCCTTAGCTAATTTCCAATACTTACAAGGTTTAGACCTCATGTTGCACACGTCTTAAATTATTAGATTGGTCTATAAAATTTGTACATGAACGTCAACATCTAGAGAATAAAGGTTGATTTAAGATTAAGCTGCTTTTATAAAATACTAGCATCGTACTCGCGCAGTGTAGTGATGAGTATCCAATGATTATTTTTTTAGCGAACAAATATTATAATTTTACAAAGGTTCAGATTAAAGTTAAAGTAGTAAAAAATTTAAATTAACTTAAATAAACTCATTAAAAACGAAAAAAATTAAAATTTACTAAAACTATATCAAAATGGATGTTAAATTAAAAAGCACGAAGTTTTAGAAAATATGGTGAAATTAGATTATATAAAAAAATATCAAAAGATATTTCAATTATAAAAGTTTTTTGATTTATTTGTTATTAAGGTTGTTACAAAAGTTTGTTATAAAAATATATATATGGATGAGATCAATTTAACAAAATAAGATCTAAGGGTTTAAATTTAACCTTCATATCTTAATTTTTTGTTTGGAGTTAGGTTTGTAAATTTTAGGTTCGGGATTAAGATCGGAGTTAAGATCGAAGTTAGCCTCTTTATATAATAGTATAGAAGTATAGATGTAGTAGATTTCGTCTAAAAAACGTTTATTATAGACTTTTAAAGTTATTTTTCTTCAAGTTTGACTTCAAATTGTTTTATTTGTATTATGTAATACTTAATGCAAGGTATATAAATGGATTAACATTTAAATGAAAGAAATATGAATGAACTAAATTTTAAATGTATTTTTGTTATATAATTGTTATTAAATGTTACATAACACAAATAAAATAATTTAAAATTAAAGTTGAAAAGTATATTAACTCTCAAAGTTAATAATGAACATTTATTTAAAGAAAAAAAAAGTATATCATAGGTATAAATGAACACGATGACTAACTTATAGCTCCAAAAATAACTTCTAGGTTTTTAAACTCTTATATTTGTTCATGCACAGTGAGATTTTATCCATTTGTTTGAGAAGAATAAAAAAATTCTCCCTGTGATTTTTAGGGCTGTCATTGATGGTGCAAATATTTTTAAACTTATTACTAAATTATCAGTGAAAAGATTGTTTATATAATATTATAATAAACTAATTATCTTATACGTAGTTAGTTTTATGCATGTGGACCGAAGAGTTTTTTTTCGACGACGAAATTTAATTAGCTAGCAAGATGTTAGATCAAAATTACAAATCAGATGAGGGTTTTTAAGCCAAACATCTCAAAAAAACCTATTACATCTATTATAACATCAAAGAAAAGAAAGCGACACTATATCATAAAAAATCAACGATCGAGAAGGCGGGATAACATAAAAAAATGGTACGGTTCCGCAACCCCCTATTCAAAAATCAGCGACCGAAGAGTTGATGTAACTTTTGAAGTTAAAGAATAGTAATATACATCCTTACACGTGAAAAGTAAAAATTTAAAACCGGATTTGCGTGGCGGTAAAAATGCATTATTTTTGTTGACCGGTGCTAAAAAATTTCCGTTATGCTGATTTTTGTAGGAATACGTATGTAACCGGTTGAAGTTCAGGTCAGTTATTTGCATTGACTCTTGAATTTAAGCTTTTTTTTCAAGTAAGTCAGAGGCACTCTCTTGAACTTACCGTGGGCATACAATGTTTTATATTTTTATACACATTTTAACGAAGAAGTTTATAAAAAACTTTATGAAAGGGTTTATCTATTTTATAATTTGCCTAACATCTTAGTGGATTATTGGATCTTTAAAAAAAATTCAGTAATCACACGTTGGCGATATTTGTTTTTTTACATTGTTTAAAAACACACTAATAATTCATGTGTGCACGAGATTGATCTCCTAAGTGAAAGTGATCAATTTGATTACATAAAAACTCAAGTTTCAAATAATTCTATTCATATAATAAAATTGCATATAATGCTACCTTGCGATTTGAAATTTATGTTTCATAAATAAATATGATGGTTTTATAATAATTGAATCTATCAATAATATAACATAACTTAAGGCATTTACTATGGTAAAATATAATCAAGTTTTATAAATTGAAATTTTCATGCTACATTAATAAGTATTAGACCTTATGAATTAAAAACCTGCCATTGTTATATAGATTTCTTAAAAAATTTATAATGGTTTCACATAACACATGGATTAAAATGTGAAGAGGTATAAGATTTAGGACATTTTCATGTCACCTTTTCTAAGTTCTTTGGGCTTATTTTTAGACCTCTCAAATGAATCTTTTTTAAAAGTTCAGGTTAAAAAAGTGTATTTGAAGTCATTTGGAGTCATCATGCATTTTAAAAACAACTATACTAAATAAAGCATTGACATGCTTCAAAAAATATAAACACCTACTTACAAAATAAAACTTACAAACAATTATTTTGGTAAATAAATAACTAAAACTATTATTTTGGTAAGTACATTATGGATGCTTTTATAAGTTCAGGTTGAAAAAAGTATATTTGAAGCCATTCTGATTAATTATGCATTAAAAATAACTATACTAAAGAAAGCATTGTTATGTTTGAAAAAATACAAACGAATACTTACCAAATAAAAAGCTTACAAACAATTATTTTAGTAAATAAAAAACGTAAACAATAACTACAGCCCATGTCGACTAATAATGCATTAAAATTAAAAAACAAATATAATAAAAATTAAATTTACAAACAAATATTTATCAAATAAAAAAAGTTAAACGACAATCATAAGTCATACCCGTCCATCGGACGGGTTTGCCACTAGTATATATATATATATATATATATATATATATATATATATATATATATATATATATATATATATATATATATATATATATATATATATATATATATATATATATATATATATATATATATATATATATATATATATATATATATATATATATATATATATATATATATATATATATATATATATATATATATATATATATATATATATATATATATATATATATATATATATATATATATATATATACTAGCGTCGTAACCCGCCCAACGGGCGGGGTCACTTTTTTCTTGTTTCGGAGGGTTTTTTGTTGTGCGCTTTTAGTTTCTTGAATTTGTAATTTAACCTTTACTATATTTTAGTTATAGTTTACGCTTAAGTAACGTTTATTTGTGGTCAACGGGCGGGACTGTTTTTTTCTTAATATGAAAAAACCATTGACGATGAACCGGTGACTCGACCGGGTTGACCCAATGATCGATCTCGTTACCCAGTGACTTGATCGGGTTGACCCGGTGGTAAAATCGTAACTTGATATCTTGCTATAATATGATTCTTAAATTTATATTAAAAATATATATTTGTAAAAGATTTAAAATTTAATCCGAATTTAAAAACATATACTTCGAATAATTAGTAAAAAAATTCCATGTCTAAACCTCACAAACACGCATTAATGAAAACAAAAACCTTTACACTTGGATAAACCTTAAAAAGAATACCAAATTTCACAAAAATAGCGTTATGTTATTTTCCAATACTGGAATGACGCAAGTTTAATAGTAGCAATTGTTATTTTGGGTCTTTAAATATATTTTTATCCGACGCGAGTTTTTGTGTTTAGTTTTATTATTCCATGGCATTTTTACACGTCTAACCCTTTACACTCGGATAATTATTGAGCTGCATAAATTAATCCGAAATTTAGAAAATAAAAATGTTTGAAACATAAAAAGAAAGTTAATAAAAATATTTCGAAAATTAAAATAAAAAAATAAAGGGGCTGTTTAGTTGTGGAAAACTTTTCATAATTTTCTGCGTCTAAATTTCTAGAGAAGGAAAGAGTTCTCTTTTCTAGATTAGAGTTGAAAATATTAAACACCTGTTTAGATGGTATTTTTCATTTTCTAAAAAAATGAACAATGTTTAGGTGAAATCAGATTCAATCGTTTTTTTTTCATGATCCATTTTTTTCACGTTTTTGCTAGATTTTTTTTACATTTTCCTCTCTTTTTTCACGTTTTCGTATGTTCTTTTCCGTTTTCATAAGCTTTTTTTATGTTTTTATCAGTTTTTCTATGTATTCATCAGTCTTATTACGTTTTCGGCCGATTTATTTGGGTTTCATCAAGTTTTTTACGTTTACGCCTAATTTTTTACGTTTTCATCCGATTTTTAGGGTTTCGTCAGCGTTTTTACGTTTTCACCAGCATTTTTATGTTTTCATCAATAATTTTATGTCTTCGTCAGTAATTTTATGTTTTCGTCAGTATCTTTACGTTTCCTTGGTATTTATACGTTTTCGTCAGTATTTTTACGTTTTCGTCCAAATTTTTACGTTTTCGTTAGTTTTTCTGTATTTTATACGTTTTTGTCTGTATTTTATACGTTTTCGTCCAAATTTTATACTTTTTCGTTAGTATTTTATACATTTTCGTCAGTATTTTTGTATGTATTTTTACGTTTTCGTCCGTTTTTTACGTTTTCGTCCGTTTTTTACGTTTTCATCAGCGTTTTTACGTTTTGCTTAGATTTATTTGCACATTTCGAACGAAAACGTAAAAATAGTGGCGAAAATTTAAATTACAAATGAAAACATAAAATTACAGACTAAAACGTAAAAATACTGATAAAAACGTAAAAACGCTGATGAAAACGTAAAAAGTTAGAATAAAACGTAAAAAAATAGGATGAAAACGTAAAAAAATCAGACAAAACGTAAAAAAAAACTAACTTAAACGTAAAAAAAATCGGATGAAGATATAAAAAAGTTGAAGAAAGGACAAAAATGTAAAAAAATCGGACGATAACGTAAAAATTTAGACAAAAACGTAAAAACTCAGAAAAAAAACGTAAAAATACTGACGAAAACGTAAAAAATCGGAAGAAAAAGTAAAAGATCGGACGAAAACGTAATAATTCGGTCGAAAACGTAAATATTTTGACGAAAGCGTAAAAAATCTGACAAAAACGTAAGAAAACGTAAAAATACTGACGAAAACGTAAAATTACTGATGAGAACGTAAAAATGCTAACGAAAACGGACTAAATCGAAGAAAAAATTAAAAATAATGACGAAAACGTAAATTACTGACGAAAACGTAAACATAATGACGAAAACGTAAAGAAGAAGAAAAGTAAAAAATGGCAAAAACGTGAAAAATGAAGAAACGTAAAGAAAACTGACAAAAACATGAGAAACTATCGAAACGTATAAATTTGAAAAAAAACGATAAAAAATACTTAAAATAGTGTTAGAATTATATATATGTGAACATGATTTATTTTTATTTGGGAAAATAAATAAAAAAAGGGTAATATGGGTTTTCTAGTTTCTATATAAAATTAGAATATGAAATTTCACGATTTTTGGAAAATATTAAAAAAAAGTTGAAATAAACATGTTTTTAATCCGAAATTTATAAAATAAAAAAATTTGAAACTTAAAAGAAACTAATAAAATTTTTTCAAAAATTAAAAAGAAAAACTAAAGTATTCAATTTTAGTGAGTTTAAGTATATTGGTTGGTAACATTTAAACAAAAAACATACCATAGCAAGTTGGTAAGTTTGATTACCCCTAAACGAAAGGTCCCATGTTCAATTCTTGCAAATGGCATACTTTTTCCAAAGAAAACATAAATAATCAAAAACTGCGTTTCCAAAACGCAATTTTCAAAATTGCGTTTCAAATAAAAATAGCGTTTCAGAACTGCGTTGTTTCGAAAACGCAATTTCCAAAACAGTGTTTCGAAAACGCAGCTTCAGAAAAGTTCCAAAACAACGTTTCAAAAACGCAGTTTCAGAAAAGTGTGATTTCAAATCACAAAAAACGTGGCAAATGGAGATCTTCTAGGAATTTCTCAAATCCTATTGGTTTAAAGATGTGACTGGGATATGACTGGATTAAAAATTGTGGTTTCAAATCATAATTATACCTATATATAATATAAAGATATTTAACTAGAACGGTACCTACGCAATGCGGCGGCAAGTACCTAATAACAAATTTTGAGACTAACAAATATTAATCTCTTACTCATTGTAAAGTTATAAAAAATCAAATTAAGAAACCCACTAAACTTGAAGAATACTAAAAGTTAATAAAAATATATCAAAATGGATATCAAATTAAAAAGCACAAAATCTAAAAAAATAGTGAAATTAGATTATAAAAATAATAAATAGATTAAAAGATTTTTCAATTTAAAAGAAAAAATGTTATTTTAAAAAGTTTTTACAAAAGTTTGTTACAAAAGGTTGTTAGAAAAGGTTATAGTATATATAGTTATTTTTTGAACAGTATTTTACAAAAGTTTGTTGATGAAAATATCAACAACTTGCTTTATTTAGTAGGTAAAAAAATACTGAATTTTCAACCTTTCTATTTTAAGAAGCCTCAAATGCTTTATAAAGTAGTATATATAGTTTTTTTTAACAATATTTTAATAGTTACAAATATAACTTTTTATATATTTTTAGAAAATCGAATTGATTCGGTGAGTTGACTGGGTCGATTCAAAAACCGATCTTCAAAACATTGGTGTTGAGTAGAGATAGAGTTTTATTGCATACTACTTGAACGGTAAAGATGTGCACTTAATCAATTTGACGTAGATTAATAACATTTCAACTTGCAACATTTACTTTCCAATATATTTTTAGAAGAGTTAAAAGTCATAAAACATATACTTAAAATACTGCATAGACATAAGAGTAATGATATTACATTCTTGATTAGTGAGACTTTATTATAATACAAAAGTCTTTATCGGTATACAGCCAACTAAAATCACAGCATACAACAAAATATCTAATACATGTCAATTTGACAACTTTTACCTCCACACTGTCGATACATGCTCACGCCCATACTCCTCAAACATATCATCTTTATAGAACTTTTCTTCCTGAAACTCTACACATCGTCAGCTACACGACCCATAAAAGGTTGGTTGTTTACGATGTAAATGACAATATAGATTACGCGTTGGACAACGCGTCGGTAAACTAATCCAAATTCATGGCATGGATGCAGCTAAACCAAAGATATGAAGAGGCCACAAGGTATCTTTACCATGAGATTCTAGAACATTACGTCTAGAAACAAGAAGAGAGGGTTTGGTTGCGAAGACAAAAAGGTACATGCATCGGACGCGTACATCAAGTACCTCCATCATTTGACGAATTGTTCTACTTACGAGTGTTGCTGAACAAGGTGAATGTGATGTCTACATGCATATCTTGGAAGGATGGGAAGTGGTGTAAGTTGCAGCTTGTGGTCTGTATTTGATACGTAGTATTTTTTATTTTTTATTTAAACTTGGGACATTATCAAAGGGTGATACGACATAGCCGCATCTAATGTACCATATTTAAAAAAAAGAATGGTTGCATTTTTAGTTTTCACAAAATGACATGATATTTCACTATCATCTAAACTTAAAAACTGGCTTATTAGTGAAAATTGATTAAAAATGTCACTCTTTAAATTTAGGTTACTCTTTTTTTAGCTTATATGTTTTTATTATTCATGCAGTTGACTTCCTTGACAAGCTGTTCTCGTATGATCATCAAAAGAGGACAATGGCTAAAGGAGGAATAATAGGCTTCCCTAGGCTCTATACGTCATTCACACGACCTTTATTGTACAAAAATGAATTAAAATCACAAGATTATTTGATTTGAGATATATATGAAATACCGAGTTGATTTTCGACACTCAACAAGTGATTGTTGTATGCTATCAATATCAAATACATATGTCGACGGTAAAAATTTTGTTGGTTGTTTGACTTTAAATTATGACCTGAATTTATAGCAATTCAATCATCAAGAATTATTAATTGCAATATCTTGCTTTTGAATGATTAATAGTTTCTTTTAATTCTTTTAGTATTGTATATTGTGGCGAGCTATTCTTTTTTTTAGCGATTGTTTGTGCGAGTTAAGGAATAACTAAGACTTTGATATCACATAAAAATTAAGAAGATAAGAAGGTTTATATGTAATTGTATTATAGTTTTTATACCAGTACATATGTATTTGTATTATAGATTTAGACAAGGTTATGGTTCAAACATTAGTTTCGTCATTATTGTGATCAAATCTAAGGAACTAGCCCATCAAAACAGTAGTTATTGAACATTTTTTTTACAACGACAAATGTTGAACATGACTTATAAACGAATGACTTTAAAGTCGTAAAGATCAAATGGACTATGTTTGTGATGTACATTTTTCGTTTTAACAATATTTACCCAACCTGAGTTATATACAAATGGCTTTAAAGTCATAAAGACTCAATAAAGTATGTTTGTGTTGTAAACTATTCATTTTAACCTTAGAGTATGTTATGTTTTAAGAAGTGTTGTAGGTTCGTCCATTGATTATGACATCATTTTTACAACTTTGATTATCTATTTTATATCATGAATTCATCTACCTTTTAATTCCATTTACTATCTAAAAAAAATATCTTAAAGATAGTATGCAATATACAATATTTTGACACCAATATTTAGTAAAATAAAAAAATTAAAGGACAATCTGAAGTCATACCCGTCCATCGGACGGGTTTTGCCACTAGTATATATATATATATATATATATATATATATATATATATATATATATATATATATATATATATATATATATATATATATATATATATATATATATATATATATATATATATATATATATATATATATATATATATATATATATATATATATATATATATATATATATATATATATATATATATATATATATATATATATATATATATATATATATATATATATATATATATATATATATATATATATATATATATATATATATATATATATATATATATATATATATATATATATATATATATATATATATATATATATATATATATATATATATATATATATATATATATATATATATATATATATATATATATATATATATATGTATATATATATATATATATATATGTATGTATATATATATATATATATATATATATATATATATATATATATATATATATATATATATATATATATATATATATATATATATATATATATATATATATATATATATATATATATATATATATATATATATATATATATATATATATATATATATATATATATATATATATATATATATATATATTGGTGTGATCGAGATATGTATAGTGATAATTAGATTACGTTATAGGGTAAATTAGAAAATTACCTTTAGGAAAAAGTAATAGACTAATATTACCAATGACGAATTCAATTAAACACGTGATGAACCAAGTTCGTTGTACACGAATATCGAGTGAATTTGAGACGTTTTGTTTCATTTTGGACAATTGATTTGAATTGGTTTTCGGTTTTTAAACTAGAATTAAAATCTACCAATTTTAAACTATTTAAAATTATCCTAAAGTGCATGAATCGTAAACCCCGCAATTATTTGAATCTAAAAAAACACAATTACTTAAAATTAAAAACTATTAAAAATTAAACTAATTAGAAATTTAAAAAAATAAATCCATTTAATAAAAATGACTTTTGAACTATTTTTAGAAAACTAATTAACTTTTAAACTAATTATCTTTATTAAAATTCACTTAAAACAAATCTATTTAAAAACTATTTTTATTTAAATCTAATATTATAAAAATCGAATTAATTAACAATAAACTAATTAAACTATTTAAATTTAATAAAAACATTTTTTTATTTTGAATAAAATTTATTTTAGGAATTAAAAATTTGCTTTAATAAAAAAAACTTATTAACCTTTATATTAAAAACGTAAATTTACTTAGAACAAACTTAAAGTAAAAAAAAAACAGTCAAACTAAGTTCCACTATATTAATCAAATTACAGAAAGTAAACACAAAAGCGTTTAGCTCAATTGGTGAAGCTTGAGGCCCATGACCAGGAGGTCATGGGTTCAAGTCCAGATTGGGACATATTGTTGCTATTATTTTTTTAATGCTGCGAAATTAACTCAGGAGTCACACGAGTGAACTTTTGGCAAGCTTATTTTTAATTAAGCTGTTAGGAAACAGCTTATGGGCTTTTCAGATCAGTAAATCTGAAAAGCTTAACTGAAAATAGTAAAAATAATATCAAATCAAATAAGTGAAAAACCAAGATTAAACTGATGAATCAAAAAAAACAAGCCAAACTACTAATCAGATTGCACAAACCGAGAATTCAGTTTGCAGAAACAAGCTATAATAAGAACCCCATTAAATCATTCTAATGGCAACCTAATCGTCTATCAGATCTTAAAACTCACAATCAAAAATATAACCCTAAATAGCGTACCAAACATAATAAGCAATAGAATCAATACTATCACATATTCAGCATATCCATAAACAAGAGCTCACTCTCAAACAGATAAAATCGAAATTAAGAAGCAGACCTATAAAAAACAGGGAAAAATATAAACAAAGAACTCAGCAAACTACAAACTTCTATAACGGATTAACAATAAGCTGAATCAAAATTGATAATAGCAGACAATCACGTTAAGCAGCCTAAGAGTAAACTAATCAGATCAACATCTTCATCATAGCAGATTAAACATTAAAATCATAATAAATAAAATTCAATCATAGCACTAAACAGATTCATAAGCATATTTATAACATAAACATTAAACCATATAAGCATCTAAATTGAATAAACTAAATAACATTAAAATTGAAAAGTAAATGCACATTTTGGAGATTTTCTTTGAGATGAAGGTCAGCGCTGTGCTGCCTTAAGAACCGGAAAACGAACCACCATAACCATCAAACCATCATAACTCGAACCAGGAGCATTAACTCAAACACCATACAATTAACTCGAACCAGCAGCAGTTAAATCGATCCAGATTTTATTAGTGATACTTTCCAGTGGGGAAAGTATTATCCCAAATTTTATCTTAGATTATTCACACAAGCTATTTAAAAGCTTAGACGAATAAATTTTATATTATAATCTCAAAAAAAATAAAATAGTAAGATTAATTCGCATTAAACTTTAACAGTAATCAAAGTCAATAGATGCTCAAATAAAACTTTTTATTAAATCATGAAAAATATTACAATACTTTTAGAAATTAAAATACAATTAATCCTAAAATTAATCTAACATTATAACACTAAAATAAAATCAAGATGAATTACAAGTATTTTTTTGGGGTTTTTATAGCCATCCCCAAGGGCTGTGAGGAAGCATCTCCGAATATTCTCCAGCATATTCTTCTTTCTTTTTGGCCATTAGATCAATAATTCCTCTTTCTCTCTCTTGTTGGTTTTGATCGGATGGTTGGTAGGACACAACTAGCACACGGATTGCCAACATGGCATCCGTGTGTGCTAGTTGTGTTTCTTTTAAGCCTTCTGATTGGATAATTGGGGAGAATGAAGTGTCATAGCCAGTAGTAACCTGCCACGTATCTTACTCATTCCAACACCTCTCTTCCTTAAAATTGGGGGATTTGTTTCCCACACACTTGAATCGCATGTGTGGTGAAAAGCCCTATTTTATTTTGTTGATTTATTTGGCTAGGGTTTGTGGAACAGTAATATGTATTTACTGGTTATTGGGGATGAAAGGTGAGGGATGAAGTTACATAGAAAATATCGAAAGTATTTATTTAATGTGAGTGGTGGAAAAGTGATGAAAATAAAAGTGGGTGAGTGAGGGTCGGTTTAATTTATTGTGTGTGTGACGTGTGAAAAAAACGTGAGTGGAGTAAATGAATGGATATGAGTTACGTTTTGTGGAGGTATTAATAAACGAATAAGAGTTGACTGAAAACCTCAAATCTTTTCCATTTTCTTCTTTTCAAACCCTAAGGCCCATTCGTTTGTAACTTAATTCGTTTTGGGCTTGGGCCCTTATCACTTTCCTTTCCATCATAACTAGCAAATTGGGCCTTAGCTATTAAACAACATTCCATGCATCTAAATAGTCTTTTGGGCCTAGTGGGCTTTGTTTGGGCCTTTAAACCAAAAGTATTTCCATGTTTATCCAATATTGGGCTCTCAGGCCCAATAAGCATTTGTGGGTCCCACTTGGCCCATAAACCTTTGATAAAGTTAAATCCTCGAAAACGAACTCGATTTTGGCTTTGTGATCTTTTCTTCAAATCCCGTGTCGGTTTTTGTCGATATTTGTGAACTTCGTACCTACACACATTAAAACAAGAAACATGCAAATACAAGGCAATATTGATACATTTTGTGCACTTATTCATTGTTTTAAGATATAAATGATATGAGTAAAATCACTCATATCAAATTCCCCCTTGCTAAGCAATTGTCGTGTCCTCACGCAATGATAAAATAAAACACTAGCTACACCATTATTCAACTTATGACACTTTATTTTGCAAAGACATAATGAATTGCTTTCATTATTTGAAAAATAACTTTTAGGATCATAAAACTCAAATAGATTCATCGTCCCCGACTTTTCACTTTTCCATGCCAAGTGCAAAAACAAGATCATTGTCGATCATAAGCCCCAAAATTAAACCAACTCATACAAGTAATTTGTGTTAAACTCAATCTCCTATTATTCCTAATTGTATCTCTAGATTTTAATTGTCATTCACCCAAAGGCTCATTTGACTTTATTTGATATTTATTAGTCCAAAAATGAAGGCAAGAATGGTGTAAACTCAACACTCAAAACCTAACCTCGACTTCAAAAACCGTTGTCACTAAAGAATGCCCACATCAAGGATAAATTATCACGATTTAGGGATAAATCCCAGACCCGAAATTTGGCTAATATGGCTACTTAGAAGCAACAATAAATCCTCCAAAGTCAATTATGACCTTATTAATGGAGTTAGCAACAACTACATCATAACACCTTTTGGCTCTTTAAGATGCAATTGTGCTCCTTATTTAAAATCCACACCCTAAGGCTCCTTGGACAAAAATAAGGAAATTGACTTCACCATCCTACCTTACGGATCATAATGATGAAGCAATTTTTATTCAACACGCCCCTTGACATACACCCTAAGGCTCTAATGACAAGGTTAGTGCTACATGACTCCCACCCGAAGGCTCCTAGAGAACATGTTTTTATTTATTCTTCTTTACTAATATGATATTTATAGTAAGCCAAATTTCCGCAATCCCATGATCAAAAGTCCATGACGCTGACACCCTTAATGTGTTCTCACTTTAATTACAAGGGAAGAAAAAAAAGGAGTTACGAGTTAAGATATCAAGCCTAAACCGCTAAAAACTTCATTTATTAAGCAATTATTATTAAAGCGAGGAAAGTAAGTACGAGGAGATTAAATCAAACACTAAAATACTTGCACAAAGAAGAGTTAATTTTAGAAACTTATGATTGAACTCTATCATCTCTTGTTCTCCATATTGTAAAATTTCAAAAATGTGAAATCAATGGATACTTAGCCTATTAAATCAAAGTTTTGGGTTTTCAAGTCATCTATAGGATCTTGCATCTTCTTATACTTTTTCAAGTTTTAGAATTTGCGTTTTAAAGTTCCCTTAATAAACGACTTTCTAGGATCAATTATAGGAACTTGCGAAAAGTTCTTGTTCTTAACTCGTATGAATTAAGACTTTCGCGTTTTAAAGCTCCCTATATAAAAGCCTAGCAAAACTTAATTCAAATACGTTAAGGAAAAGCTAAGGTTAAAAACTGAGTCGAGTCAAAAACTATTCTTATTTTCACCAACAGAAAGCCTACATTCGTGTCAAAAGCACTTATTTTATTTATTAAAACTTAAAAATAACACTAAAAATTTAAAATTTTATTGAAAAATGAGAAAAAGATTACGTTTGGACATGACAAAAGCAATTGCAAGCGATTATATCGATTGACTCCCCCATGCTAAAACCAAACATTGTCCTCAATGTTTCTTAGCTCAAGAGTAGCACCCCCTCGCTAAAACACGAAGAGCTAATGCAAAATCCTAGCATGGAAAGAGCACGCAAATCTATAAGCCGTTTATTAATTATGCCTCAAGATAAAACGTTAGTCGATAAAAATCAAGGGATAGAGTGTGCCCCTTTTTGGCATTCAAAGAATGGAAGATCAAGTGGACCGGCAAAAACCGAACACGAGAGTCTTCAAATATTAGGGTCATACCTAAGATTCACAACACAACAAAACACGAGCACGAGCTTGAAAGATCAAGCCTTATTAGTTGTTAGAAAATAGAAAGAAGATAGAATGTATGGGACTCCCCCACAAGGCACCTCGTTTTTGTTCACCGAGTCATGAGCTCGACTCGATCCCCGCATTCAATGGTCCTTACGGAAAATGGTGAAAACCGGCATAATGGAATAAAATCCATGATAAAACACGATGCTGGGGTCAAAGATTACATCCTCGTTGTCGGATGACAAACGAAAGGATAAAACTCTAACACAAATCTCTAACTAGAGATGGTAGTCACAAATCACTAAATGGATATAGCATGCTCCCCGAGATAAACTCGCACCAAGATGATTAAAAAGTCTTTCAATTATTGCATCGGTGAAAGGCCGAGATTTCCCTAAATCAACGATTCCAGGGTCGAATACCTCGTCCTCAGTGGAGAAAGGAATAGACAACAAGGTGTCGTCCCCCCATGCTAATCCTAAATCATATAAAGCACATGGTAAAGGTGGTAGAAAAGTCTCAACACTCGTAGTATCAACTTGCATGACTTTGTTGACCTTGTCACTCTTAGGAATGTGAACAAAGGGGTCATGGTACTCAAAACGAGTCGCATGAAAAACCCGCACATTAAGATCAAAGCGAGTGGGAAGGATAATTGGAGCAAAAGTAATTTCTCCCTCCGAGTCAACATTATCATCATCATAAATCGGGTGATCAAACCAAGAGTCTTCATCACCGTCATTAGACTCTTCCTCAAATTCCGAAGGAATGTCTATATAAAGAAACTCATCAACCTCCTTCATAAGAAGCTCATCATCACAAAGGTTGTGAGATGTAGGAGGTATGATGCTCTCAAAATCCTCTTGAAACAATGGATTATTGTTCATTGAAGCTTCAAAGAGAGGATTTGAGTAAGTCACGAAAGTGTCGTCATCCTTGTCATCACAAGAAATATCCGACAAAGTATCGAGTGTATCACACTCGGATACAAGATCATCATTCTCATTTGAAGGCAAATCATCGGCGAATTCCTCGAGAATAGTAGGTAAAACACTAGATTCACGCTCGATCTCGAGATCGGAAACGTCTTCACTTCCCCGTGGAAGTGGATCAATGATAGCAAAAAGTTCATCGATGAACTTATCACATGAATAGTCACTAACCTCACTCGGTGTGAAGCTAGGAATCAAAGGCTCTTCAATGGAAGATTGTGCTTTAGGAACATCAACATGATCCTTAGAAGAGAGTGAAAATGAGTCCATTTTCAAAGATTGTTCAATTAAAGCAATATCACTCTCGGGATCAAAATTCTCACTAATAAACTCACTAGCATCAAATGGCTCACTAAGGTAATCATTAATTTGTTTTTCAATCTTATCATCCTCGTGTGGAGTGAGTGTAGATGAGGAAAGGTTACAACATGTTTCAACAAAGCAAGCTTCTTCATTTGAATTTAACTTTCCTTTATCACAAATAGAAGTTTCCAAAATTGGAAAAACACCTTTATCAAAAAGAGCTTTCTTATTACTTTCAATTGTTTCAACAAGTTTTACACTTTCAACTTTCTTAGAAGCAAATCTTGGAATCTTTTCCAGTTTAAAAACAATGCTTTTATCTCCATAAAACAATTTAATTTCCTCTTTCCTCATATCAACTTGAATTTGAGCCGTGCACAAAAATGGTCTTCCTAAAATAATAGGCACACGAGGATTGGTCTCATAATCAACTATAGCAAAATCGACTAAGTACAAGAAATTCCCCACTTTCATAATGACATTTTCCGCTATACCAACCGGTCGAGTGGTGGTACCATTAACAAGCTCAATGATCATACGAGTGGTACTAAGTGGTGCATAGTCAATGGTTTTCCAAAGGGCTAGGGGCATTATGTTAATGCTAGCTCCTAGATCGGCTAGGCCTTTGCAAACCCCAAGCTCATTGAAAACACAAGGTATCAAGAATTGACCCGGATCTTTATACTTCTTGGGAAAGAAATTAAAGAAAACCGAGGTACTAATCACATTCAAAGTAGCCTTGGTGACTTCTAGAAAAGTTTCCTTAGGTGGAGGACTAAACTCAATCACTTCAACTTCATCTACATTATTACAATCATCATAAACGGTAATGGCCTTAAGCTCTCCCTTCGGGTTCGGAATGGTATTACTAGGTAAGTGATGTTGAAGTTTTGTACACCTTTAGGAAAAGGATGCACAAAGTAGGGCAAGCGTGCACGACGATTTAGGAAAACCGTGTGTGAATGACCCTAAGTGAGTTCGTTCTCGAGGAGGCAAGTGCGTTGTGTTAAGAGTTGATTAATGTTTGTGATTATATTGATTGAGAAAGAAATGGGATTAGAAGAGAAAGACGGTTACGAAAATGAATTAAACTACGACGAAAAAGGCGTAAACGTAAAACCGTAAATAGTGCCAAAATTAAAATTTTAACCTAAAAATTCCTAAAAATTACTAAAAATCCAAAATAATATTCTAAGAGTTTACAAAAAATCCAAACTTGCTAAAACCTTTTAATTAATTAAATAATGACTTTTTAATGCTAATTAAAGCCCTAAAAATCACAATTAATTATTAAAAAGCCCCAAACAAGATTTTCAAGTTTGTAAACCTCAAAAATGACCTAATTAAGCTAAAAACAATTTTTAAAAATTTTAAAACCAAATTAAACTATTTTTAAACTCCTAAAAACTATTAAAATCTATTAAATCTTAAATTAATCCTAAAAATTAATTGAAAGGTCTAAAAATTATTTAGAAAGTGACAAAACTCCTAATTTAATGTCCTTAACCTAGGAAAAATGAAAAAACTAGAAAAAATGAAACTTCAATTTTTACTAATAAAATAATATGAAAATATTCAAAAAAATTAAAAGTTTGTAAATAAATTCTAAAAAATTACCAAAAATCCTAAATAATGTAACTAAAACAAAAATGCAAACCAAATTTTCTGAAACCTATTAAATAATTTTATATTAAATTTTAAAGTTGCTTAAAACCCCTAAAATCCTATAAAATTAAAAATAAGCTAAGTTGAAAACCTAATAAGTTGTAAACCTCAAAAATATGATTAGAAACCTAAAAATTATTTTTCCAGATTTTTAAATCACTTTTTACTATTTTTAAAAGACTTTCTAAAAATTAAACTTAAAATAATCCTAATAAATAAAATAATAAAAGGAAAAAAGTTACTTTTTGCTCAGAAAAGTCAACAACACTAATATAATCCTAAGAAAAATGTTAAACAGTTAAATCCTCAAAGAAATAAGCCAGGAAATGCTTATTTATAAGCTGTTACTTAAATAAGCTACAAAACAAAAACTAGTTAAATAAGTAATGAAATGAAACAATAACGTAAAAAGTCATCTGGATCACTGGTAAGAACGCTACTCCTTGGAACGCAAGGTCGCGTGTTCGAGTCCAGGCAGGGTGAACTTTTTGCAAAATTTATCTTTTTTTTTTTTACTTTTAAATACTCAATCCAGTGACCTTAGTAAACACAAAAACACAAACACAATTCAATTTTGACCAAGATTAAACAAGATTCAAAGCAAAACGTGCTCAGTTTAGCACTTGGTTTCTGATGAACACAAGTGACCTTTTCACTTGTGCAAAGACCAAGAGGGCTTGGTTTTTGGCTTGTTTAGTGGTGATTTTGATGGAACAAAGGCACCCTTGTACTCTTTGGAGTACAAGGAGTCAAGACAAACTCAAAATCAAGCAGGTAGCACACAAAATCAAGCACAAAAGATCAAGGAAAGTTGCTGATATACTTAATGAACAAGTTGCTGATGCAAATGGCACACAAGTGAGATTTCAAGCCAAATTTCTTGCACATAAGCTCACAACCAATCACATAACCAACACACAATCCTCAAACACCCCTGAATCTAATAGACTACAAGGTTTGGTGAGAAAATTCCAAATAAATCAAGCAAAAACAAGCAGTTCACTGATTAAGGCAATGTTTTCAGATTTTTTTGGCATGCAATGTGTTTAATATACTATCAAACTGACAAACAAACCAACACATAACCTAACAACACCCTAACAAGTATGAAAGACAGGTTTAAACACAAGATCCTTAACAATAATCCAAATTTCACCCTAATCCCAAACACACCTTTAAAATCTGAAATCAAATTTTAACAAAGCAAATCTACTCAAATCTAATTCAAACTGAATCAAATCACTTCCAGCATGCATACAACCCTAATAAGAGCAAAATTAAGCACTTAAACTAACACTTAACAACTTATCATGCAAAATCACATAAAGCATATAATTTTTCAGAAACTTAAAAAAATGAAAAAGGGAACAATAACTACCTTAAGGGTCCTACATCCAGGACCCTTTGTGGTTGAAAAACCACCTCCAATAGACCCGGGTCTATGCTGAACCTTGGTTAAGATTTTGATGAAATTTTGCTTAACAAAATTTGAATAAGATAGGCCTTTGCTTAGAACCTGCTAAAAACAATCCAACACAACAAGAGTGACCTGGAATTTGAGAAATAAGCTACAAGGATGACTTATAGACAAGTCTCCTTATAGCTTATAGCTTTAAAGCTGAAACAGTAATGTAAGAAAAATAAGCAAGAAGGTTTTTCACCTCACTTAGCCCTTTTACCCAAACTTTTATACCCACTACACCTTGATATCTTCAAGATATCAGGGTTGTATGGTCATATACAAGTTTGAATATAGAAGCTTATGTGGTTTAACAACCTTAACTTGAACAGAAAACTTAAAATCAGGAACCTTTGAACACCAAACTTGAATTTTAAAAACTTGAAAAGTAAACAATCTTGGAATTTTGAACAACAAGCAAACAATGTAAATTAAATTGGATCTTTCTTCTCATCAACAAGCTTAAACCTTTTTTCATTCATAAAAATAGGACTTACAAAGTTGTGACAAAAAGGAGAAAAAAGAACAGTTCTAAGCTACGTCTTAAAGGCCTTTATATAGAGGCTTACATTGAGATTCTAGAAGTGATAAGAAGCTAAAACCCTAACACTTGAACTTCCAATCTTGCCCTTGGATGATTTTTGAATTTTGAGTCAAAACAAATCCATGTGATGATCTTGGCATGTAGCTGAGATGCCAGTGATGTAGAAGCAATCTAGGTCGTTCATTTTGCCTTTGGGAGCAAGAAAATGCTGTGGGATGTTGATCTTGCTGTCCATTTTTGTTTGAGAGTGAATAGTGGGGCAGGGGAGGGTTGGAGGGACATGTGAGGTGATGGTGATGGGAGTTTAAGGGTAGTTTTGGGTTTAAGGGAAGGTTAATCATGGATCTGGAAATAATCAACCAAAAACCCCTTGTTTTGATTGATGTTCATCCTGGAAAAATTAGGGTTTAAGGGTGGATTAGGGACGGGTTTAATCTATTTTGGGTTAATGGTTTTTTTAAATTAAGTGTTTGGAGGGAGATTTAAACTGAATTAAGTATTCAGTTTATGGTGAGTGGAGAGTGACGTGGAGGAAGGGAGGTTTCTGATTGGTGGAAGGGTGTGAGTGGGTGAGGTGTCAAGCAGGGATTGGAGGATTTGTCTTAGGTTGCCTGGCAGGTTTGGCCCTTCTATTTTCATTCTTTGTTCAAGTTGTATAAAATGGCTATCAACGCTAAATTAACACACAACAACTTTTGGACTTTGGCAATTTTGGCACAACAAGTTTTGAAACTTGTTTTAAGGACTTAATATGCAATTTCTTCATATTCCAAGGACTGATTTTGACATGTCTTCATACTTCAAGGCCTTGACTTGTTTGTTGACTTCTTGGAGGACCATTATTGACAATTTAGATTTGTTGAGGGACTAAATTTGCCAATTCTTCAAAGTTGAGGGTCCTTTTTGTAATTTTGACAAACTTTAGGGACCAAACTTGTAATTATGAAGATACAAGGGTATAAAGTGTCAATTCTTCAAACTTGGAGGACCAATCTTCATAATTCTTCAAATCTTCAAGGGTTTTTTTGGAAAATTCTTCATTAGGGCTTGGTTCATTGTGCGGCTTCGTTTCCCGTGTTCGTTTTTGCGTGATTCTTGTGATCTTTTGTCATTTTCTCAATATCCGTACCTAAAATACACAAGCAACAAACACAAGCATATATTTGGGTATTTTGATGATATTTAATGCATTTTAAGCCCGATTTGAACGATGAGACTATGTATAAAAGCAGTCTCATCACTCCCCCATACTAAACCATTACCGTGCCCTCACGCAATGCTAGAATAAAGTATCGTAGCACCTCCAAAATTCAATTTTATTCACTTTATTGAATGATAAACTAGCTACACTACTACTATTACTACTACTTGTGTTATAGACATAATGTATGATTTTCATCGCAAAATGGGACGTTTAGGTTCATAGAATAAGAACACGTAAATGCTTCGTTAGAAATAATTTCGTCGTCCTTGATTTTCACCCTAATTCCATACCAAGCGTGCAACGAGATCATTGTCATTATAAGTTAGTAATGCTAACACTACTCATATGCCCTAATCACATACTTATCCTCCCATTATTCCTAAGTTGTATCTCTTATATTTTATTTTGTCTTGAATGTTTCACGAGGATACATTGTTGACTTATGTGATAATAGAGATTTAGGTCTAAAAATAGAGTCCTAACGGTGTAACTAAGACCATCAAATCAATAACCCCTCCTAATAGACAACGATGTTAAAAAATTAAGTTGACAAGAAGAATCGATAAACACGGTTTTATAACGGTTTTGAACATGAGACTTATTACCAAGACTTTTATACGCCCCCTAACGGAAGGGCCTTATTATCTTTGGTTTACCTCCATCTTTTATTCAACTTCGCCATGAAGCTTTTATTATGACTTCGGTCTTGCCTTGCCTTTTATTATCCGCCTCATCGGTGGTTTTATTAGCCAAAGACGTATATCCTCACGCTAAAGCGAATTTTGGATCTTTAAAGCTTCGAAGATTAAGGCTTGATTCACTTTCAATTTTGCATAGATTTTAGGCCTTGTGGGGCTTCAAATTGTTTGCTAGATTTAGGTGAGCACTTGAAATCTTATTATTGGGTGAAGCTTTCGATTATTCGGGTGCCAATACTTCAAAACCGTGACGCTGGCGATACCTTAATGTCTTCCCAATTTAATTACACGGAAGCTACTAGAAAAGACTAGAAACCCAACAATCCTAACTAAACCGCTAAGTCAATATTTATTAAGCAAAAAATATTTACAAGCGAAGGGAGAATAAGCAAACAACGAGAACACATGAGTTTTTGAAAGAATATGAGTACTCTACGTTTAGCATAGTAACTTATAATTAACTCTATCATTTCTCATCCTCATTTAAGAGACTTAGCCTAATGTGTAGTTAAGGAATCGAAGCTAAGTGCTCAACACACACGGTCGAGTCAAAAATTACTCTTATTCTCGCCATCGGAAAACCTACATTCGTGTCTTCAAACACTTATAAAACGTGAGAAAAAAATTAAAATTTGGCCATTTTTAGCCTTATTTTGCTACAAAACGATAAACAAAACATAAACTTTGGAAAGCGTGAAGGTTTGGCAAGGCAAGTATCTATTCACCCCCATACTAAAGTTAAACATTGTCCTCAATGTTTCGAGTCTAGGGGTGCAAACACCCCCATACTAGAGACGTAGTCGAATGCCTAATCTAGCATGGAAAGGGTGTAACCAATAAATTAATAGCCGTTTATGAAGTGTGCTAAAAACCTAAGGTTAGAACATCAAAAGGATATCATGGATATTGAGAAATGTCTCCAAAGCAAACGATCGAGTGCTCCCATAAAACGAACACGAGAGGCTCCAATCGTGAAGATCATGATCTAAAAACCACATATCACAAACAACCATGGAACAAAGGTTGGAAGGGCACAAATCCCCACACGTAAGCTACATTAGAAAGCGATAATATGTACATAGGATAAGCATGGGACTCCCCTACGAGGCACCTCGTTTTTGATTACCGAGTCATGAGCTCGACTCGATCCCCTCAATACTAATTATCATTGGGGAAGGTGACTTGGTCGAGGTAGTTCAAGGATGGAACTTCCCCGCCAAAGTAGTGCTTCAACCTATGTTCATTCACCTTGAAGTTAGGACCATCATCTTGAGCTAGCTTGATGGTCCCATACGGAAACACTTGAGTCACGGTGAATGGACCGGACCAACGGGATTTCAATTTACCGGAAAATATTTTCAATCTTGAATTAAAAAGCAAAACTTGATCCCCAATGTTAAAAACCCGGTTTTTAATTTTAGAATCATGCAACTTTTTAGTTTTCTCTTTGTAAATCAATGAATTTTCATAAGCAATATCCCTTAATTCATCCAATTCATTTAATTGCATTTTCCGATGTTTTCCCGCGGTCTCCATATCATCATTACAATGCTTTAGGGCCCAATAAGCCTTGTGTTCTAATTCGATAGGCAAATGACAATTCTTTCCATACACAAGCTTATAGGGAGTGCACCCAATGGGCGTCTTATGAGCGGTCCTAAAGGCCCATAAAGCATCATCTAACTTATCCGACCAAGATTGTCGGTTTTCTCCTACGGATCTCTCCAAGATCCTCTTCAACGCTCGGTTTGAAACCTCGACTTGCCCACTCGTTTGTGGGTGATAAGCCGTGGAAAGACTATGTGTAACCCCATATTTCTTTAGAACCCTTTCAAATTGGTCATTACAAAAATGGGTTCCACGATCGCTTATGATAGCACGAGGGGTTCCAAACCGAGAAAACTATTGCTTCAAAAACTTGACTACCACACGAGCATCATTGGTGGGCAAGGCCTTTGCCTCCACCCACTTAGATAGGTAGTCAACCGCAACGAGAATGTACTTATTACCACGAGATGATGGGAACGGCCCCATAAAGTCTATGCCCCAAACGTCAAAGATCTCACATACTTGAATGATATTTTGTGGCATTTCATCTTTTTGGGAGGCTTTTCCTTGTCGTTGTCATGCATCACACGACTTCACAAGATCTTGTGCATCTCGGTAAATAGTAGGCCAAAAGAAGCCGGCATCAAACACCTTCTTAGCCGTGAGATTAGCACCGTGGTGACCACCCGTGGGTCCCTCATGGCAAGCTCTAAGGATGTTAGAAGCTTCGGTGCCAAATACACAACGTCGGATGATTTGATCCGCACAAGTTCGAAACAAGTAAGGGTCGTTCCAAAAGTAGAACTTGACGTCACGAAAGAATTTTTGTTTTTGTTGAGTCGTCATACCCTTAATGATGAAGTTACCCGCATGGTAATTTGCAAAATCCGCAAACCATGGGGTGGAAGAATCAAGCTTAGAATTCACTACATCAAGTGTCTCGAGCGGAAATGTTTCGGTGATTTCCTTGGGCTCGTAAACACTTTGGTGGGGATCTTCCAAACGAGAGAGATGATCGGCCGCTAGATTCTCGGCTCCTTTTTTGTCAACGATTTTGTGATCAAATTCTTGAAGGAGGAGAATCCAATGAAGTAATCTCGGCTTAGCATCTTGCTTTGCCATGAGATACTTAATAGCCGAATGGTCCGTATACACTATGCATTTTGTCAAGACGAGGTAAGGTCAGAATTTCTCAAATGCATACACCACGGCAAGGAACTCCTTTTCCGTTGTAGTGTATTTAAGTTGAGCCTCGGTCATCGTCTTGCTAGCATAGTGAATAGGCAAGAAGTGCTTATCATGACGTTGCCCCAAAACAGCCCCAATAGCGTAATCACTAGCATCACACATAAGCTCAAAGGGGAGGTTCCAATTGGGAGCAACAAGAATGGGAGCTTCGGTAAGTTTCCTCTTAAGGATCTCAAAGGCTCGTACACAATCTTTGTCAAAGACAAAACGTGCCTCTTTTTCAAGAAGATGTGTAATGGGTCGAGAAATCTTCGAGAAATCCTTGATGAATCGACGATAAAAGCCCGCGTGGCCTAGGAAACTCCTAACTCCCTTGACGGTTTTGGGATGAGGTAATTTGGCGATGACGTCTACCTTAGCTTGATCTACCTCAATCCCCGCTTTCGAGACCTTGTGCCCTAAGACGATTCCACTTTTAACCATAAAATGACACTTTTCCCAATTGAGCACAAGGTTGGTTTCCTCACAACGTTTTAACATTCTCTCTAGGTTCGACAAACACGAAGTGAAAGAATCACCAAACACGGAAAAGTCATCCATGAAGACTTCCATCGTCTTCTCGATCATATCATGAAAAATAGCCATCATGCATCGTTGAAAAGTTCCCGGTGCATTGCAAAGTCCGAATGGCATTCTACGATAGGCAAACGTTCCATATGGACACGTAAACGTAGTTTTTTCTTGATCACGAGGATCGATGGGGATTTGGAAGTAACCGGAAAAACCATCTAAAAAGCAATAGAAATCGTTTCCCGCAAGACGCTCCAACATTTGGTCCATGAAGGGCAAGGGAAAATGGTCTTTTCGAGTGGCTTCATTCAACTTACGATAGTCAATGCACACTCTCCATCCGGTCACGAGTCTAGTGGGAATCAACTCGTTGGCATCGTTTGGCACAACGGTCATCCCTTCCTTTTTAGGGACACAATGAATAGGACTCACCCAAGGGCTATCGGAAATAGGGTAAATCATTCCCGCGTCAAGGAGTTTAAGGACCTCCTTTTTGATGACGTCATGAATTTTGGGGTTCACCCTCCTTTGACTTTGGATTGTTGGCTTGAAATCCTCCTCCATTAAGATTTTGTGGGTACAAAATTTGGGATTGATTCCCTTAATGTCGGATAACTTCCACGCAATCGCCCCTTTGTGATCCTTAAGAACATCGACAAGTGCGGTTTTTTCATCATTCGAAAGATCCTTCGCAATAATAACCGGCAACTTGTCGTCCTCCTCCAAATAGACATACTCGAGGTGAGGAGGTAAATCTTTCAACTCGAGGATAGGTGGTTCCTCAAGTGAAGATTTGGGCTCGATACTCATAACCTCCTCGGGTGGAGGAAATGGGAAATCGTTGAGAAAATCCTTGATAATTGAGAAGTCCTCATCGTTGTCGAGGTCTTCGTCACAAGTACGTGGAACATCGAATTCTTCCAACGTAAAACCACCACCTTCGAAAGGAGTGAAGGTTGGTGTCGAATTATCAAGAATTGGATCTAACATAGTGGGATTTCCACTAGTTTCTTCATCACCAAACCCTAAAACTTCTTGTGAAAATTCCTCGCAAACTACGTCGATCATATCGACGAGGTTTATGGTAGCAACGGAATAAACATGAGAAAGTTGAGAATTTTGACTTGCGTTTATAACAAGTTCCTCGTCGTTGAAACGTAAGGTGATCTTTCTAGCATGCACATCAATTAAAGCCATAGACGTATCTAAAAACGAACGACCTAAAATAAGAGGAACTTGAGGATCCGTGGGGATATCAACAACAATAAAGTCTACGGGATAGTAGAACTTCCCCACTTTCACAAAAACGTCTTCCGCCAAACCACATGCGAGAATCGTGGAATGGTCGGCCAACTCAATAGACATTCGTGAAGGAGTAAGATTAGGAAGATTGAGCGACTTGAAGATTGCAAGTGGCATCAAGTTAATGCTAGCACCAAGATCGGCCAAGGCATAGCATTCTTCCATATCTTGAATGGCACAAGGGATCAAAAATTTACCGGGATCACCGACTTTTTGAGGTATGCGATTAAGATAAACCGACGAACAACTAGACATTTGATGTAGTTTCTCCTTGTTGTTCAACATACTCTTAAAGTTAGCGGCAAATCGAGGCATCATGACCAAAGCATCGGCGAAACTCACATTAAAATGCAAATCACGAAACATTTTCATAAAAAGCTCAAATTGATAATTGTCGCGCTCTTGTCGTTTCTCCTTCCTAAGTCTCGATGGGTAAGGCAAGGGTGGTGTGGGTTGGGGCATAGGCATAGCCTTTGGAATCTCGGGTTCCAATATGGGTGATGGGTCAACCGTAGGTGTGGCATGAGCGGTACTTTGTGGGATTGAAATATGCTCCTTTTCGACCACCACCTCGGGTTCTTCCTCAATTTCCTCCACCGTTGGAGTAATTGGTTGAGGAGTTGGTTCTTTAAGTGTCTTACCACTTCGTGTGGTAATCACTTTCATCTCTCCCTTCGGGTTTGAAACGGTGTTACTAGGCAAACTACTCGAAGTAGAGGCTTTGTTCCCTATGACGACTTCTAAAATGGCGTTAAGCTTAGCATCTTGACTATTAAACTTCAAATCTTGGCTAGCGGCTTTTTGGTCAATTCTTTGTTCAAGCCTAGCATGACTTTGCTATATCTTGTTGTTTTGACCTCGAATTTGGTTAGCAAAATCATTTTTCAATTCATTTCTCATGGCTAGATTTTCCTTAACAAAATTAGCTAACTCGTTGGTGTTCTTAGTCGTGTCCCTAGCTTGATTAGCCAATTGCTCTTGAATGTTTTCCAAAATCTTATCATTTGTCGTGGCGTAATTCACAAAGTCCATTGGAAGTTCTTTAGTGTAAACATTTTGAAGACCTTGACTCGTGTTTTGAAAATTACGGTTTTGATTTTGATTTTGCAATTGGCTACTACTACTCCCTTGATTACCATAGTTGTTATTACCCTTGTAATTGTTCCTTTGATTGCTTTGGTAACCAACTTGATTGTTTCGATAATTGTTAGCATTTTGATTTGGTGAAAAACCCGGTGGAGTCAATTGATTAGTGCGAGGAACTTGACCGTTTTGGTTATAAGTTCCCGCGGCCGCGAAGGCACTCGAAGTGTTACCACCGTTGGTAATGCACTCGGAATAATCGTGAGCTCCACCACAATACATACAAGAAACCTCAACCGCTTTAATCGTAGCAGGAGCGGGTTGTTCACCAACTTTAAACTCAACTAACAATCCTTTCACTATATCAAAAATTTTGTTCTCCAAATTATCTTCGACTTGACAAGCATCAACGGTGTGTGACAATGAAGGCGAAGACGAAGACGAAGTCTTACGAACACTCGACGTGCAACGAGGACTATACACCTTAGACCTATTCTCAATGATTAAAAATGCTTCCTCGACCGTCTTACATAAAAAATTACCACCCGCGGCGGCATTAAAATAATCACGCTCATGATCGTTCAAGCCATTGTAAAACGTGTCAATTTGATGCAAGTCGGAAAAACCATGATGAGGACATTCGTGCAACATTTCCTTAAACCTATTCCAAGCCGTTGAAAAACTCTCATTATACTCTTGTGAAAACTTTGAAATCTCGTTTTCCAAGTGCGTAGTCTTAGAGGGCGGAAAAAATTGGTTCACGAATTTTGAAACGAGATCCTTCCACGTCAATATAGAATTGGGTGGCTCTTTCTCTAACCAAATTTTTGCGGGCCCCGCTAAGGAGTACGGAAAAAGCATCATCTTAATCGAGTCGTTTGAAACATCCTTAAACTTGCATGTGGCGGTGAGACGATTAAATTGGCGAATGTGGTTATGAGGGTTGTCCTTTTCGTCCCCTCGAAACTTGTTGTTTTGAATCATGGACAATAAACCCGTCTTAACCTCAAAATTCTCCGCAAGGATAGCGGGAATCACAATCGCTTCTCCATAACCCTCGGTGGGTGCTTGAAGTAACTCCATCATAGTTCGATTAGCCATGGGTGCTTCTTTCACTACAATGGGTTCGTCAATAGGAGACTCCTCACTAGAAGGAGTGGTGGATTTGTTTCTTCGTTTACGAGCACGTCTTGCTTTAGAGCGAGTTTGCATAAATGTCACGTACAACGAGAAGGTGAGCAAAGAAGATTCTTTTTGGTGTTTTTACTTTTCAATTTTTTTTGTGGTTTTTGATTGTTTTTATCTTTTTGGATTTTTGGAATGTATTAGTAGACACAAATCTACAAATCTCCTCCTTAATCAAATCTCTCGATTAAAGAAGCCTCAAGGAATGAAAACGAACACGTGAAGTGAACGTCTTCGATGACTTTAGAACGATGGTGGAACACCAAATCGTTCAAGAGGGTTTAATCAATAGAAACCAAGAAAATATATATGATACTTAGTAATACTTTGGGCGGCAAAACCCTCGATTAGCTTTCAAAATCAAAATACGCACAAGCAAGCGGAGGAAACGAGGCGGCGCGAAGCACTTAAGAGCCTTTTTCCTTTAGGTCGTGAAATACAACCGCCTTATACCCACCTTATAGTTTGTATTTCTCAAAATCGAGCTTCTCGAAAGTATTTATCTATTTTTGCCTTTTTCTTTGGTTTGAGATTCGAATACAATGATTGGTTAATGACCTCCCAAGTCAAGGTTGTGATTTCTCACGTATTTGGAGTACTTGTAAATTTATTGTTCTACGTATACAATATAGTAATAGTATTCACAAAAAACGAAAAACCGATAATACGTATTAGTAGAGTGCTACTAATACAATTAGCTATTTATGGCTATATAAAAACAACAATGGTTCAACCAAAACACAACACGCCTCCCCGGTAGCGGCGCCAAAATGATGTTGAAGTTTTGTACACCTTTAGGAAAAGGATGCACAAAGTAGGGCAAGCGTGCACGACGATTTAGGAAAATCGTGTGTGAATGACCCTAAGTGAGTTCGTTCTCGAGGAGGCAAGTGCGTTGTGTTAAGAGTTGATTAATGTTTGTGATTATATTGATTGAGAAAGAAATGGGATTAGAAGAGAAAGACGGTTACGAAAATGAATTAAACTACGACGAAAAAGGCGTAAACGTAAAACCGTAAATAGTGCCAAAATTAAAATTTTAACCTAAAAATTCCTAAAAATTACTAAAAATCCAAAATAATATTCTAAGAGTTTACAAAAAATCCAAACTTGCTAAAACCTTTTAATTAATTAAATAATGACTTTTTAATGCTAATTAAAGCCCTAAAAATCACAATTAATTATTAAAAAGCCCCAAACAAGATTTTCAAGTTTGTAAACCTCAAAAATGACCTAATTAAGCTAAAAACAATTTTTAAATTTTAAAGTTGCTTAAAACCCCTAAAATCCTATAAAATTAAAAATAAGCTAAGTTGAAAACCTAATAAGCTGTAAACCTCAAAAATATGATTAGAAACCTAAAAATTATTTTTCCAGATTTTTAAATCACTTTTTACTATTTTTAAAAGACTTTCTAAAAATTAAACTTAAAATAATCCTAATAAATAAAATAATAAAAGGAAAAAAATTACTTTTTGCTCAGAAAAGTCAACAACACTAATATAATCCTAAGAAAAATGTTAAACAGTTAAATCCTCAAAGAAATAAGACAGGAAATGCTTATTTATAAGCTGTTACTTAAATAAGCTACAAAACAAAAACTAGTTAAATAAGTAATGAAATCAAACAATAACGTAAAAAGTCATCTGGATCACTGGTAAGCACGCTACTCCTTGGAACGCAAGGTCGCGTGTTCGAGTCCAGGTAGGGTGAACTTTTTGCAAATTTTTTTTTTTTTTTTTACTTTTAAATACTCAATCCAGTGACCTTAGTAAACACAAAAACACAAACACAATTCAATTTTGACCAAGATTAAACAAGATTCAAAGCAAAACGTGCTCAGTTTAGCACTTGGTTTCTGATGAACACAAGTGACCTTTTCACTTGTGCAAAGACCAAGAGGGCTTGGTTTTTGGCTTGTTTAGTGGTGATTTTGATGGAACAAAGGCACCCTTGTACTCTTTGGAGTACAAGGAGTCAAGACAAACTCAAAATCAAGCAGGTAGCACACAAAATCAAGCACAAAAGATCAAGGAAAGTTGCTGATATACTTAATGAACAAGTTGTTGATGCAAATGACACACAAGTGAGATTTCAAGCCAAATTTCTTGCACATAAGCTCACAACCAATCACATAACCAACACACAATCCTCAAACACCCCTGAATCTAATAGACTACAAGGTTTGGTGAGAAAATTCCAAATAAATCAAGCAAAAACAAGCAGTTCACTGATTAAGGCAATGTTTTCAGATTTTTTTGGCATGCAATGTGTTTAATATACTATCAAACTGACAAACAAACCAACACATAACCTAACAACACCCTAACAAGTATGAAAGACAGGTTTAAACACAAGATCCTTAACAATAATCCAAATTTCACCCTAATCCCAAACACACCTTTAAAATCTGAAATCAAATTTTAACAAAGCAAATCTACTCAAATCTAATTCAAACTGAATCAAATCACTTCCAGCATGCATACAACCCTAATAAGAGCAAAATTAAGCACTTAAACTAACACTTAACAACTTATCATGCAAAATCACATAAAGCATATAATTTTTCAGAAACTTAAAAAAATGAAAAAGGGAACAATAACTACCTTAAGGGTCCTACATCCAGGACCGTTTGTGGTTGAAAAACCACCTCCAATAGACCCGGGTCTATGTTGAACCTTGGTTAAGATTTTGATGAAATTTTGCTTAACAAAATTTGAATAAGATAGGCCTTTGCTTAGAACCTGCTAAAAACAATCCAACACAACAAGAGTGACCTGGAATTTGAGAAATAAGCTACAAGGATGACTTATAGACAAGTCTCCTTATAGCTTATAGCTTTAAAGCTGAAACAGTAATGTAAGAAAAATAAGCAAGAAGGTTTTTCACCTCACTTAGCCCTTTTACCCAAACTTTTATACCCACTACACCTTGATATCTTCAAGATATCAGGGTTGTATGGTCATATACAAGTTTGAATATAGAAGCTTATGTGGTTTAACAACCTTAACTTGAACAGAAAACTTAAAATCAGGAACCTTTGAACACCAAACTTGAATTTTAAAAACTTGAAAAGTAAACAATCTTGGAATTTTGAACAACAAGCAAACAATGTAAATTAAATTGGATCTTTCTTCTCATCAACAAGCTTAAACCTTTTTTCATTCATAAAAATAGGACTTACAAAGTTGTGACAAAAAGGAGAAAAAAGAACAGTTCTAAGCTACGTCCTAAAGGCCTTTATATAGAGGCTTACATTGAGATTCTAGAAGTGATAAGAAGCTAAAACCCTAACACTTGAACTTCCAATCTTGCCCTTGGATGATTTTTGAATTTTGAGTCAAAACAAAGCCATGTGATGATCTTGGCATGTAGCTGAGATGCCAGTGATGTAGAAGCAATCTAGGTCGTTCATTTTGCCTTTGGGAGCAAGAAAATGTTGTGGGATGTTGATCTTGCTGTCCATTTTTGTTTGAGAGTGAATAGTGGGGCAGGGGAGGGTTGGAGGGACATGTGAGGTGATGGTGATAGGAGTTTAAGGGTAGTTTTGGGTTTAAGGGAAGGTTAATCATGGATCTGGAAATAATCAACCAAAAACCCCTTGTTTTGATTGATGTTCATCCTGGAAAAATTAGGGTTTAAGGGTGGATTAGGGACGGGTTTAATCTATTTTGGGTTAATGGTTTTTTTAAATTAAGTGTTTGGAGGGAGATTTAAACTGAATTAAGTATTCAGTTTATGGTGAGTGGAGAGTGACGTGGAGGAAGGGAGGTTTCTGATTGGTGGAAGGGTGTGAGTGGGTGAGGTGTCAAGCAGGGATTGGAGGATTTGTCTTAGGTTGCCTGGCAGGTTTGGCCCTTCTATTTTCATTCTTTGTTCAAGCTGTATAAAATGGCTATCAACGCCAAATTAACACACAACAACTTTTGGACTTTGGCAATTTTGGCACAACAAGTTTTGAAACTTGTTTTAAGGACTTAATATGCAATTTCTTCATATTCCAAGGACTGATTTTGACATGTCTTCATACTTCAAGGCCTTGACTTGTTTGTTGACTTCTTGGAGGACCATTATTGACAATTTAGATTTGTTGAGGGACTAAATTTGCCAATTCTTCAAAGTTGAGGGTCCTTTTTGTAATTTTGACAAACTTTAGGGACCAAACTTGTAATTATGAAGATACAAGGGTATAAAGTGTCAATTCTTCAAACTTGGAGGACCAATCTTCATAATTCTTCAAATCTTCAAGGGTTTTTTTTTGGAAAATTCTTCATTAGGGCTTGGTTCATTGTGCGGCTTCGTTTCCCGTGTTCGTTTTTGCGTGATTCTTGTGATCTTTTGTCATTTTCTCAATAACCGTACCTAAAATACACAAGCAACAAACACAAGCATATATTTGGGTATTTTGATGATATTTAATGCATTTTAAGCCCGATTTGAACGATGAGACTATGTATAAAAGCAGTCTCATCAGTAAGCAACCCGAAGAAGTAGATGGTTTAGACATAAATCCCTCAAACATCGAAAGCAAATTATTTTGACTTTGTTCCAAACTTTGGTGCATACGATTTTGACTTTGTTCTAACCTTTGTTGATTAAGCTCAATCTTGTTATTTTGCCCTTTAATCGTATTTTGAAAATCGAGTCTCAAAGTATTAATTTGCCCTTGAATGTTATTTTGTAAAGCTTTCATATTTGCCTCATTTGATTTAATGTAACTTGACAAATCATTTTGATTATTGCTTTGAAAACCTTGATTATTTTGATTAGCATTAAACCCATTTCCTAGATTATAGTTCCCTTGGTTACCACGGTTAAAATTATTCCCATTGTTTCCATTGTTGTACCTATTTTGAACCGGTGGAAAACCCGGTGGAGCAACATGATTTTGACGAGGAACTTGACCGTTAGAGCCATAAGTTCCCGTCGCGGCAAAAGCACTAGCTTGATCAAACCCCATGGTTGAACAAGCATAATTAGGATGTGCTCCACCACATGATACACAAACATTCTCAACCATATTAATGGATCCATGAGGATTCTTTCTAAGCTCATTCAAAATCGTGTCAATCTTAGAGTCCAATCTAGCAATCTCGGTGTTCACATTGGAAACAACCGGTGTGTTTCGTGAATATTGTGCTCTAGACTTATCCTCAATTATTCTCCACGCGTCTCTCGGAGTTTTTCTTAGAAGATTACCACCCGCGGCGGCATTTAAAGAATCTTGTTCAATCATATTAAGCCCATTATAAAAAGTATTTATTTGATGAAATTCCGAGAAACCGTGGTGTGGACATTGTCTCAACAAATCTTTAAATCTTTCCCAAGCTACCCCAAACGATTTATGCACTTTTTGTTCAAATTTAGTGATCTCGTTCTTAAAGTGTGTTGTCTTAGATGGTGGAAAGAAGTAATCCATAAACTTAGACACTAAATCATCCCAATTTAAGATCGAACCCGGTGGTTCTTTTTCATACCAAAGCTTAGCATTACCCTCGAGCGAGTACGGAAAAAGCATGAGCTTAATCACGTCATTCAGCACATCTCTAAACTTGAGAGTCGAGGTAATTCGATTAAAATTCCGTATGTGAGAATGCGGGCTATCGGTCTCATTGCCATGAAATTGGTCGGCACGAATGAGCGATAAAAGACCCGTCTTAATCTCAAAATGATCCGCCAAAATAGCCGGCACAACGATTGCTTCCCCATACCCTTCGGTGGGTGCACGGAGCAATTCCTCCATTGTCCGGTTATCGGCCATCTCTACAACAATAGGTGGAAGCTCGGGTTCCACTATTCGTTGTTGACGATTTCTATTCCTACGAGGAATATTTTTAAGCCTATTAAAATCAATCACAAGACGAGAAGAACGTAATTGCATACACTACAAAGACGAGAATTTTAGAGGATTGAAGAAAAGAATTTAGACAAGAAGAAGATTATTTTTGGTATTTTATTTGGTATTGCTCAATCAATAATGATCGATAAAAAAAGAATAAGGATAACTACTATGGAAGTAAATTACCCTCGGTCAACTTTGAAACGATAGGTGAAAACCTAAACGTCTCGAGGTTCAATATGTAAACTACAAAAATAAGATTTATTACTACTTGAGTCGGCAAACCAATAATAGGTTGTCCCTCTCAATATACGCACAAGCAAGCGGGGAAACGAGGTGGCACAAAGCACTTAAAAACCTTTTTCCTTAGACGGATTTTAATAGCTCGTCGCCTTATACCCACCTTATAGTTTGTATAAATCGAGTTCAAACTTCTTATTGGTATTTATCTATTTTGCCTTTTATTTTTGTTTTGGATTCGATTACAATAGCTAGGTGATGAAATCCCAACTAAGGCCTTATTTGAAAAGTATGTAAAATTTATTGTTCTACGTAATACAATATATTATTCACAAAAAACGAGAAAAACGATACATACTATATAATAGAAAAATAACAAAACTTTCCGAGGACGGAAAGGGTCTTCAAATCAACGATCAACAAATCTCCACAAAAGCGAATCGTACACAAGATCCCCGGCAGCGGCGCCAAAATTTTTGGTGTGATCGAGATATGTATAGTGATAATTAGATTACGTTATAGGGTAAATTAGAAAATTACCTTTAGGAAAAAGTAATAGACTAATATTACCAATGACTAATTCAATTAAACACGTGATGAACCAAGTTCGTTGTACACGAAGATCGAGTGAATTTGAGACGTTTTGTTTCGTTTTGGACAATTGACTTGAATTGGTTTTCGGTTTTTAAACTAGAATTAAAATCTACCAATTTTAAACTATTTAAAATTATCCTAAAGTGCATGAATCGTAAACCCCGCAATTATTTAAATCTAAAAAAACACAATTACTTAAAATTAAAAACTATTAAAAATTAAACTAATTAGAAATTTATAAAAAATAAATCTATTTAATAAAAATGACTTTTAAACTATTTTTAGAAAACTAATTAACTTTTAAACTAATTATCTTTATTAAAATTCACTTAAAACAAATCTATTTAAAAACTATTTTTATTTAAATCTTATATTATAAAAATCGAATTAATTAAAAATAAACTAATTAAAATATTTAAATTAATAAAAACATTTTTTTATTTTGAACTAAAATTTATTTTAGGAATTAAAAATTTGCTTTAATAAAAAAAAACTGATTAACCTTTATATTAAAAACGTAAATTCACTTAGAACAAACTTAAAGTAAAAAAAAACAGTCAAACTAAGTTCCACTATGTTAATCAAATTACAGAAAGTACACAAAAAGTGTTTAGCTCAATTGGTGAAGCTTGAGGCCCATGACCAGGAGGTCATGGGTTCGAGTCCAGATTGGGACATATTGTTGCTATTATTTTTTTTATGCTGCGAAATTAACTCAGGAGTCACAGGAGTGAACTTTTGGCAAGCTTATTTTTAATTAAGCTGTTAGGAAACAGCTTATGGGCTTTTCAGATCAGTAAATCTGAAAAGCTTAACTCAAAATAGTAAAACTAATATCAAATCAAATAAGTGAAAAACCAAGATTAAACTGATGAATAAAAAAACAAGCCAAACTACTAATCAGATTGCACAAACCGAGAATTCAGTCTGCAGAAACAAGCTATAATAAGAACCCCATTAAATCATTCTAATAGCAACCTAATCGTCTATCAGATCTTAAAACTCACAATCAAAAATATAACCCTAAATAGCGTACCAAACATAATAAGCAATAGAATCAGTACTATCACATATTCAGCATATCCATAAACAAGAGCTCACTCTCAAATAGATAAAATCGAAATTAAGAAGCAGACCTATCAAAAACAGG
>JANFOE010002807.1:70000-72185 GCA_025667525.1 Glebionis coronaria
AATGACACTCAAGATTCCTTATTAGATCACTTTTATCTGGTTGTAGTAGGATTTTTAATATGTTATATATCACTATGTATAAAGTTACCATCAGTCATACATAATAAGTACTCATACACATTGAATGAAACTAAAAAAAATAATTTGATAAGCGTCAACGATATTAATTTATAGTTTCCATGAAATACGCATAGTCTTAAGTTTTTTGCAAGTCATAATCCACAACCAATATTCTATACCATGAGGTGATTTATTCACTCGAAATCCCATACTTTTACATGTTACACTTAGTCCTTAATTATCCCATGGCATACTTCTGGGTCCAAGATCGAGGAGTTGTCTCATACTTGGCCCTATCGTTCATGTACATGCCGGACTCCACTGTTCTTTCAGAATGTCAAGAAAGATGCTACCATTGATGTTGATATGTGGATGGAATACCTTGGTTTTGAAAGAAACCTTTGGTGGTCTAAAAAGGGTAATCTAGTTGGAAATGAAACTCAAATTTATAAACTGTTCCGAACTGCATAAGCAGAGTTGTCTCACACATAATGAGAAAGTGTCCTCCTTAACCTTTATAGTTGAAATCTTTTGGATTAGATTTGGATATGTTTTCATCTTGAGCTCATGGAGGTGATGTAGCCTTTGATCAAGGCTCATGATGGCAAACTTTTTTTTTCTCAGACCCTTCATTAGATCATTTTGGTTTTGAAACAGCCCTGCACTTCGTGTCATGTGTGATGTAATATATTTAGGTTCAGATAGCCTTCTAATGCGAGTAATAGAATAAACCTTAAATCGGAAGTAACAGAAATGATATCTTTCTTTCTTTTCGACATGGATGACAAAGATCTTGTCAACCTATTATTCCTTGCTGAATGATTTCAGTCAGCTATTTTGCGGCTTGTGGTCAAGGGATATTTCATCACAAAGTCGTGATTTGCAATCACCATAGGGATTCTTTTAGCTACGCAATGCCCCAAAATCTTCTCAAGCGCCTCAAGCTTATTTGAGATCGACTCACCAGAAGAAAGTCCTAAAGCTTTGATACCATGGCCCGAAGAATAGCTAAATCAAATAATCAGATAAAAGTCAATAAGGTTTCTACCTTTTATAAACAAATCATATGTGTGGGTAGGAAAGGTAGAGTTCTACTAATGTGTACGTCGTTTGAGACTGTTTACTTGAGACCACAAAAGATTCACTTGAAAGAAAAAAGATAAAACTATACCCAACACCATCGTAACACTACTGATTTATAATACTATGTTCCAAAATTTCTAGCTAAAATCTTGAAAGAGCAACTAAAGAGAAAAATTAAATAGACTTATGGTAGATTCGTTCACATGAAGATAGATGGGGAGATTTAAGGTGAAAGATATACGAATGAATAATAGTTTAGAAGAAGGAATAATTAAATATCTGCTTCTAATGTATCCTCTACCAGATTGTTCACCAAGAGGATCAATTAATATTATTTTACGAAACCCGAAGATGTTAATCAAACAATATTATTTTCAAACCTAATCTCTTAATATAAGATCTTTAATATCAGTACCCATTATACCATCACTTAAAAATAATGTCTGAGCTAATTATTTCATCTCAAACAATATTGTTTGCATTATTTTTTACAGATTGTAGTAAGTAAGAAAATGTATAAGATCTTACTTTGTAACTGGATGGTTTCGTTTATAGCATATTATGAGATTATATGTAAAAATTATAAGTTATGTGAGTGAAATTACTCTAGGTGTTGAATGTCGATAATTCTTGTTATGATTTTGCATGAAGCCTGCAAATATAGAATATAATGTCAACTAATACTTCCGTTTTAAGCGTTTGAAATTAGAGAAGTTTTGAACCGGTTCTAAATTCATACCCATCATGTCTTCTGAATGTAACGTAATGAAAACCTACTGAAACTCATCAATTGAGAAGACACCTCTCTGTATTTGTATGGAGCTACCTGATCACCTGTCCTTCCTCGCAATTGTCCTTCTACACGAAGTCGTCTCTCAGCTAACTTCTTCCTATTAACATACCAGATAAGATAAAAACTATCAGAAACATGACCATGTTGTGCTTTATTCCTACTCATAGGTGCGGTGACACAAAAGCTAAAAACGATTTTTTTCCTACTCAGGTCACAACTATCTGAAAGATCAACATATTTGGCCAGCTA
>JANFOE010002808.1:0-16507 GCA_025667525.1 Glebionis coronaria
TAGTTGTGTTCATCCAAGTTATTTGTGAATACTTGGATTTGTTGTGTACATCCATTGCATATGTGTTTGCTTGGATTTGTGTTGTGTAAATCCAAGCTACATGTGTGTACTTGGATAAGTCTAGTTGAGTTGTAATAGATTTGATTAGGAGTTCTCACTAAACTATAAAGTGATGTGGTTGTGTCTTGTGAGTTCTCACTAAACTTAAAAGTGATTAGTAGTTGTGTTATGTGTAGTTCTCACTTAGCTTCAAAGTGAAGAGTCGTGAAGATTGGTTCTAGCTTTCGATTAGAACTCGACATCTAGCCTTGTGTCGTTAAATTGTGAAATAGGCAACGTCGTGAAGATTGGTTCTACCTTAAGATTAGAACTCGACATCTAGCCTTGTGTCGTTAAATTGTGAAGTAGGCAACGTCGTGTAGATTGGTCCTAGCTAAAGATTAGGTCTCGACATTTAGCTTAGTGTCGGAAAATAATGTAAGCAACGATGTAAGGTTTTCTCCGCCGAGAAGGGAGCTTGTGGATATAGTGGAAATCTCGAGTAGGTGTACTCGAGGAGTGGAGTAGAAACGAGGATAGAGCCTCGTTGTCGAACCACTATAAATCTTGGTGTCTTCCCACTAGGTTGTCTCCTTCCTTACTCTTTACTTATTTCATTATCATTATACTTACCTATCATCTTTGCTAGTGCATTTGAATTGAACCTAATCATTATGCAACTTAGCCTCAAGTAAAAGATAGTTTTGATACAAACCAAATTGAAAGTAATTTTAATTTGGTCACCAATCGAAGAGAAACTATTCAACCCCCCCCCTTCTAGTTTCTACAATTGGTATCAGAGTGGTGGTCACTTAAGATCTTTAAAGTATATTTTACTTTGAAACTTGGATCGATCCATTGTCTCCTCAAATTAGAAGGTCTAGTTGTACTAAAGTTTCTCTTTGGTCAAAACTATGTTTTCTTTGAAAATAGGTCTTTTAATTGATAATATTGCATCCCACTTAAGATTAGTAGCCTTTATGCATTTTAGATATACTCTTGAAATGTATCTACTAGTTTGCATCTTGCTTTGTGTAGGTACTCATGAAGATCAATCACTTAATTGGTTGTGGATTGAGTTACTTGCACTTGTAGAAGAATCACCTTCATTGATCTTTAACATCTTTGAATGATGATACCAAGATGATTGGAAATGATACTAGTCCTTGAAGACTTAGTACTCATCATAGTCATTGATTAGGCATAACACTTATTCCTTCATGGATTGCTCTTTGTGGCCAAGGTACGCTTTCGTTCTTCCACACGCCCTTTGATCATTCTTTTGATCATTACTTGACTATGTGCTTGTTCTCGGCATCCTTGCCTTGACATTTATTTGTGGTTTGTGTTTCTTTTCTTTTATCCTCTCAAACCTTCATTGCTTGGATACTTGACTCACTATGGTGATGTAGAATGAGTTAGTTGAAGCTTAAAGTATCAAGCATGATTTCCATGGTTTGCACCCATACGGTTAGTAGGCCCTTTGTGGGAGAGAAAGTGAATTAATACCTTGCTCATTTTGGTTTAGACTAAGACTATTATTGGAAGTGATCTTAGTCTATACTTGAATAATTGCTTTGTGCTTATTCATTACCAAAGCCGTTTAACGTTTCGCCGGAAAGGCACGTCTTAAACCACTATATATGACACAAGCTCTTCGTTACCACTATTTGAAGATTGTCATTATTCCCTTGAGCATCTCTCCTAGTCTTGATTCACTTCCCTTGTCTTCTCTCCACTTAGTCGTTTTGCTACGAGTAGTCGTTTGTCCGTTTCGGTTCTTTTCGATCTTGATTTAACTCGTAATCCTTCGTTAAGGCATATTGTTTAGTGTTATGATGATCCAATGATATTCTAAAAGGCTCATGATTTAATCTTAAGTATTTTAGAAAAACTTGGTTTTCAAAATTTGGCGTTTTTCATAGATAAAAACCTGCCTCTGTAGGCGGTTCCTTATCTAGGCGGCTCAAAGGCGCGGTACCTTATCGATAAGGTACCGCGGGCAGTAACTTTTGTCAGAGCGCCAGTTTGAGTTTTTTTATTCTTTTTCAAACCAAACCCTCTCTCTCCCAAAAACACACAGCCGACGGGTTTCTTGTTTTCCACCATTGTTGAAGCTTCCAAAACCTTCAATCACTCAAATTAATTGATTCCAAGTTGTGTGTTTCACTCATCCATCATCTAACATCAATTAATTGTAAGTATTTTCTTTCAATTTCATCTATTTTGTTCTAGGGTTCATCCTTTCATAATTGGGGATTTTTAAAATTGAAATTGAATTAAAACCTTAATAGGAATGTGGGTTGACATGGTTATTTTACTATTATTCCTTAGGTTGATATTCATTAAGATTTCACTAAAACCCACTTGTAGAACAAATCCGAATTTTGATTTTTGATTAAAAGATGGATTTGAGATGAACCCATGAACAAGTAGGTAATGACATTGTTAATGCTTACCTAAAAACCTTGTTTTGAAAAATCAATGTTCTAATCCATTGTTGATCTATCATAGATCATTTGTTCTTGGTTAATGATGGAATAGACACATTGTGAACATGAGAATGATATGGATTCACTCCTATGTTTGTCAAGAAATTGATATAACACATTATCATATTTTTTATCTTTAATTTTTATTTTTCATATGAGTGATTGGAGAAATATTGTCTTGTGTTTATTTAGGTACTAATCATGCCTTCACAATACCAAAAGGATCATCAACTCACCAAACAATATATGCCTAACCTATCCGACTTTTGTCACTCAACTCACCTTGCCCATACTTTTTCCTCTCTTCAATCTCGTTGCTTTCATGAGGGTAGAGTTGTCCAAAAAGATATCAAGGATTATGTCTACATCAAGTCCATATTTGAAAACATTGGATTTGGTTGTTTGTTGAACATTAAGGAAGACATCTATCCTCGATTCCTATTGGAGTTCTTTAGCACATACTCCGTCATTGAAAACAATGATGGAATATTTGTTAGGTTCATCTTGAAAGATCAACTCATTCAATACTCTCTCGAAGTATTTGGTCAAATTCTTGATGTCCCATTTGTAGGCACTTGTCGCTTCACGGATAAATGGAAGCTTAGTGCTCTCCTTGAATCCTACAATTGTCCTCCAAATGATCATGAGGAAATTGATCTTGACTTCATTGTCGACATTGTCTCCAAAAAGCGTAATCGACCCGTTAAGAGAAGCCTTCATACTAAGGTACGTTCGGTGAAACGTCATGAGGTTCTCTTGAGCGACCTTAATGATAATATGGTTCAATGGACCAATATCCTTAGGGAAAATGTGTTTTGTCTTGGTGGAAACCAGGATCATGTTCCAGCGTGTTTAGTGCATATGTTATATTGCATCTTTACCAACACCAAGTTCAATTTGGCATATTTTATCGCTCAACGGATCAATTATGCTATTCACAAGCCTAAAACAAACCTCCCTTACGCAATGCTTCTCACTCGCCTTTTTAAAAGGGTCGGCCGTGATTTTCCAAATCTTGATCTTACTTAGTTTCAACCGGTCAAACGGGTCATGCTACCTATTCAAGAGGTATATAAGAGAAAGACAAGATCTGATCGTAAATTCGACCAACAAGAGTTCAATGATGAGGACATGGACGTGCCAACAAGTGATGGTGATGGCATTGGCACAAGTGCTCCCATTGACTCTTCGAGTTCTTCTCACCACTCCACAAACTCATTCGTGGATGGTTTAGATGACATTGCTTCCCCTCCCCACCATTCCTCTAGTGAAGTTCCTAATAATCTCAATTTAGAGGAACTTTACCGTCAAAATCTTTGAACCCGAGGTGATTTGCATGAACACCGGATTGAGTCAAGAAAGGGAATCAAGTATTTGGGAAAAATGATCAAGGATTTAGGCAAGAAAAGGAGGTGAAGACTTTGAGTTGTGTCAAAGTTTGGTTATCATTTGCAGCTTAAACATTTGCTTATTAACACTTTGGTTTAGTTGTTTATTAACTTATGTTACATGTTTGGATTATTATTTATTTTGATCCTAAATGTTGCCTATGCAATGATGATTGTGTTTTACATAGCTTTGTGCATGCCTTATGATAGTTAGCTTATTAGATTATGATCTGTAGTTAACTTTGGCTTGTGAAACTTTTGGGAAAAATCTGGGTTTATCAAAATTTGGTATGAGAAATTTTTGAAAACCCTCTGGTCGCGGTTCCATATCGACCCGCGGTTCCTTATCGATAAGGTACCACCGGTCCTAGATAAGGAACCGCGGTCACTGTGCACGACAGCATCTTTGCTTTACACTGTTTTCTTAAATCTGTGTAAACCTTGCATGATTTTCAGTAATAAACTGCACATTTCCTAAACTAGGTTACCTAAATTCATTATTCACCTAAAATGATTTTAACCCATTACTAGTTTGGATCATCCCCTCACCCATTTAAACCCACCTTGTTTGCCATGTTCTTCACACATCAAACATACTTCCCTAAACCTTAAACCACCCTAATCAACCATGGTGTGTACCAAAACCTCAAACACTTCCAAGACCTCCACCCCAAGAAAAACACTCAAAATAAGGATTAAGGTAGCTAAGCCTAACTCCTCACCTTTCCACACACCTAAGAATGAGATGGCTCCTATCCTCATTTCTTCATCACCTTCCCCACCTCTTGCACCATGTAAGACATCATCCACCCATGGTACTAACCACTCCATTGGTTCTACCTCCTCTTCATTCAACTCAAGAATGAATGAGCTCTCTTCACCCTTCACTCCAAGTGCACCCTTGGATGTGACCACACAACCCCAACCAATCCAAAGCATTCCTTTTGTGAATGACTTTGATGACACTTTGGTGACTTCACCATTTACCCCTCACAACTCACCCATTTCACCAACCTTGGAGAATTTACCTCCACACTCACCCATTTCCCCTTTAGGGAACATGCCTCAACTCTCACTAACATCACCCTTGGATAACATGCCTCCTCCACCTCCACCCAACTCAAACATTCCAATTTTGGGTGTTCCACTTTCCCTCCTTTTGGGTGATCCATACTATGGGTTTCAACAAACTCATGGGCCTAGTTGTCCATGTTGTCTTTACAACCACTACATCATCCATAACCTTAGGATGGATATGTATGGGCTACGTAGGAGGTTGCAAGAGTTCTTGCTTGCCTTGTTCTCCATGCCTCCTCCTAGGAGATGAATGATGGAGTTTTCTTAATAAGAGTTTTCAACAAAACCAAGCCAAAGAAAACTACTTATCTAGATTTAATGTTAAGCTAGCTATGTATTAGTTAGTTTTTATTTGTCTTTGTACTTTCTTCCTTAATGAATGTTTCATGTTGTTGATCTATGGATTTATCTTTGTGTGTTTCTATCCTTTTGTGCACACTAATCAACTTTAATTTGAAATTAAAATTGAACCTAAATCTATCACAACCTCGAAACTTGACTAAAATTGGTTCAAAATGATATCTAAATTATTTTGTCACCCTTTGTCAAGACATTCTTTGTGAATGTGTTGCTTTATGCAACCCTAGCATATTTTGGTTCTAATAGAGGTAAAATTCCAAGATTTGCAACTTTTTGAAAAAGTCTTAGTTTTTCCCAAAACCCAGGAAAAACATGGTTTCAAGTCCACTGGACGCGGTTCCTTAAAGTCCCGCGGTTCCTTAGCGATATGGAACCGCCGGTCCCTATAAGGTACCGCGGACAGTAAGTGGCTTTTGACGAATGTTTTGGTCAAAACTTTTAAAACCCTATACCCTGTCAAGATTCCTTGTTTACTCAAATTGACTAAACATTCCTTGACACTACACATTTTGTATTCAAACTTTTACCTTGATTACATTTTACTTATACCCCAACCTTGAGATTTCATTCTCACACTTTCCCAACCTTGAGATTTCATTCTCACACCTTCCCAACCTTGAGAATTCATTCTCACATAACCTTGAGATTTCATTCTCACACTCTCACAATGCCTAACTCCTACATTCCTAACCTTGACATTTCTTTGTCACAACCCCACTCACCCAAAGCTTCCTCATCCAAGCTTTCAAAGAAACCGAAAATCTCGGTTCGACCTATTTGGGTTAAGAAGAATGAACCATCTTCGTCCAAACCACCCAAAAACCCTACCTTCTCTCCAATCAAGTATTGGAATGAGACTTATACCATAAACCCCATCACCGGAGCAAAAGAAAATGTTCCCCCACCACCACAATCCTTCAAAACCCCTCAACTCAATGACCTTTCAACCTTCCCAAACCTCACAAGGCATTGTGAAAACATTCCCAAACCCATTACCCCACCACCACCAAACCCTAAGTTTGATGCCATACCCCCATCAAACGATTTTGTGTTGCATCATGGATCCTCGTGTGCTTGTTGTCGATTTCAACAAATTGAACTTGCTCATGTGTATGAGAAGTTAAATTTTCTTGAATTCCTCCTCACTCGACCTCCTATTCAAGTTTTCGTTCCGGTGGACAAAACTTCGAATGATGCATCGTCGTCTTTTTAGTCTTTTATTTTTTTAAGCAATCTTGGAAAATATCACTATTAGACTAGCTTATGCTTAGTGGTTTATTTTCCATATTTATTGCTTTTAGATACTCATATTATGTGTATGCCTATCTTCTTTGTTGTGTCTCTTTTTTTCTTTTATGTAACCTTTGTGTTGTTTGTGTGCTATTTCATTAGTTCCATTTTGAGTTGATCATGGTTAATTTTTACAATTGCTTATGGGTGATTCCATCAATTCTAAACTTTAACCCATTGACAAGCTTATCATCTTTATTGGATTGAAGTTTGATTTTGTCAATTACCTCTTTGGACATACTTAGCAAAATACTTGCTTCTAATTGAGATTTCTTCCCTTTCTCCCTCTCAAGTTACTTAGTAGGTAGTGATCATATATACATTGGTGTTTCTTTCCTCTCTACTAACCTTTGTGTAGCATGTCACCTTAGCTCACAAACTTGGTGCCCCAAGCAAGGGGGAGCAACCACCGGGGGAGCTACTAGCAAAGTTCGATGTTCTTCAAAGACTTGTGCTAACCTTTTTGCTACGACAAAGGGGGAGAAATGATAGTGATAAACTAGTTAATAATTCCATATTTTGTGTTTCTACGTAAATGATTTTATCGTTTGTCGTAATCAAAAAGGGGGAGATTGTTAATGCAAGTGATGCCTAAAAACATTATTAGTGTTAACTAATTTTTCTTAGTTTTGATCACAACAAACCATACAACACATTTAGTGTAAAACACAAAATGAATTATTTAACTAACATTATCATCAAGGTAATAATCATATCACTAACCTTGTTAATCATGCTTAGTGATCATCAAAATGATTATCCTTAAAACTCACTTTTGTTAATATGACAAAATACTTTTTAATAAACTTTCTTTTTTAGAAAATATTTTATTAAAATGGAAAATGAAAATTTGAAAATAGCATATTCCAAATGCTGTTATAATATCCTTTGAAGGTTTCAAATACCTCTGATATTCCCACCCCACTAAAAGACAAAAAAACGGAGCGGAGTCTAGTGGCGGTACCTTAAGTACCTACGCGGTTCCTTAGCGATAAGGTACCGCGGGGTGAGATAAGGTACCGCGCACAACTAGCCGTTATAGATCCGTTATACTTTGTCTCCTTTAAATAGTGGGTCAAATCTTATTTTCCAGTAAGCCTCTTGGACGTTTTTCTCAGCCCTCTTTCTATTTTCTATAGCATAATCATTAGTAAATGATCACTTAAATTGTTAAGGATGTTTACATATGATTATCCTCTTGATCCCCTCCTTTACCTTGTCCAATGAGAAGATCACTCACTCACTAGTGTTGTGATAAAGATGAATCTATGAGCTAGTCATATTCATCATGATACCTTTTTGTTTTAGGTCAATCCAATGTATTTATGAATACTTGGACTAGTTGTGTTCATCCAAGTTATTTGTGGATACTTGGATTTGTTGTGTACATCCATTGCATATGTGTTTGCTTGGATTTGTGTTGTGTAAATCCAAGCTACATGTGTGTACTTGGATAAGTCTAGTTGAGTTGTAATAGATTTGATTAGGAGTTCTCACTAAACTATAAAGTGATGTGGTTGTGTCTTGTGAGTTCTCACTAAACTTAAAAGTGATTAGTAGTTGTGTTGTGTGTAGTTCTCACTTAGCTTCAAAGTGAAGAGCCGTGAAGATTGGTTCTAGCTTTCGATTAGAACTCGACATCTAGCCTTGTGTCGTTAAATTGTGAAATAGGCAACGTCGTGAAGATTGGTTCTACCTTAAGATTAGAACTCGACATCTAGCCTTGTGTCGTTAAATTATGAAGTAGGCAACGTCGTATAGATTGGTCCTAGCTAAAGATTAGGTCTCGACATTTAGCTTAGTGTCGGAAAATAATGTAAGAAACGATGTAAGGTTTTCTCCGCCGAGAAGGGAGCTTGTGGATATAGTGGAAATCTCGAGTAGGTGTACTCGAGGAGTGGAGTAGAAACGAGGATAGAGCCTCGTTGTCGAACCACTATAAATCTTGGTGTCTTCCCATTAGGTTGTCTCCTTCCTTACTCTTTACTTATTTCATTATCATTATACTTACCTATCATCTTTGCTAGTGCATTTGAATTGAACCTAATCATTATGCAACTTAGCCTCAAGTAAAAGATAGTTTTGATACAAACCAAATTGAAAGTAATTTTAATTTGGTCACCAATCGAAGAGAAACTATTCAACCCTCCTTCTAGTTTCTACATACTGGTTAATGTATTCCTGTACTACTGATTACGGTATAATGTGTATCCTAATATTATAATATTACCATAAATAGTAATATGCTATAATTAGAAGGTTGCTAAAATAGAAAGGTTTCTAAATTCATTTCTATGAAAGATAAATCATTTAAGTAATCACACATTTTTAATCAATAAAATATTTAAACATCATTAATTTAATTTACAAGTTAAATTAAATAAATAAAACAACTTGGTTAATTTAATTATAAAACTTATTTATAAAAGTGATTTTGTAACATCTCGCTTACTCAGACCACAATATTGTCCGCTTTGCCCGCAAGCTCACGGTTTTGCTTTGTGGCCCTCTCGTAAGTACTTCCCGGTTGGTCACCCAACCTAGTACTACTCTGACATGAGCACGCTTAACTGGCAGTTCCTAAGAACCCCACTTGCAGTAGACCACAAAACGCGTTGTGTCATGAGAAGGCGATTGCTATCTTATGAACCATGGATCTCTCCTGGTCACAGCCGATGTGGGATTTGCCTAGGGTGTTACAATCACCCCCCTTCAGGACTCATCGTCCTCTATGAGGTTTTCCCCACAATCCCGAGCGGCTCAGGAGTGGCTCTGATACCACTTGTAACATCCCGCCTACTCAAACCATAATATTGTCCGCTTTGCCCGCAAGCTCACGGCTTTGCTTTGTGGCCCTCTTGAAAGTACTTTCCGGTTGGTCACCCAACCTAGTACTACTCTGACATGAGCACGCTTAACTGCCAGTTCCTAAGAACTCCACTTGCAGTAGACCACAAAACGCGTTGTGTCATGAGAAGGCGGCTGTTATCTTATGAACCATGGATCTCTCCTGGCCACAGCCGATGTGGGATTTGGCTAAGGTGTCACAGATTTAACCTAATTTAGTATAACCTCGTATTTATTATTTTCCGTGCCCCGAAAACCCGAGTCAAACAAAAGCCTACCGAGACTTCTAAGTCTCGGTCGCACGAAAACAAATTAAACATACTAGATATATTCACAGCCGGATTAGAGACAGAATTTTATGTCGCTAAACCGTCGCTAACTGTGACCAAAACTGTTATAAAAACTGTCAATATAAACTGCGACAGAATTTCTGTCACTAAACTGTCGCTAATCCTGGATTTTAATCTCACAAATTCCTATTTTATTAAGTACCCACTGCTAGCTATTTAGTTCCCACTGTTTATTCTTATTTCCAACTGATTATGTTTCTGTCCCCACCGTTAATAAGCCCAAACACCCCCTTATTGAACGACACCCCTGTTTGGGGTTGCTTTTGACTGCGGTTGAAGAACAGAACGCCACGCCGCCCCTGTATGGGTCACGGCTGGCCAACAACAACACACACCGAGACTTGGTGTCTCGATGTTCGTGTATAAATAAAAAACACGACACCCCTTTTCTATTTAGTTCATGATTACCCTATATATTCATTTGTATAGATCTTTAAGAACACTAATTCGTGATATAAACCAAATTCAAAGAAGAGGAGATGATTACCGTTAAAGGACTGGTAATGAAAGACGAACATACATGAATTACTTGAATAAAATTAAGCCGAATCTCCTTTGTTGTTAGTGCTAGACCGGCGGCCACCCACAAGAGACAGAAACCCTAATTTTGTTTGTGTTTTGTAAAAATGAAATGGCAATTACCCTCTTTTGGTGTTTCCTGTGTTTTCTTTGTAAACCGGGCTGGGCCAAACGCCCAATATACTTCCTTGTTTATTTACACAAACCGCCGGTCCCCTTTATATACACATATGATTTCATTTCATTTTCGCATTAGTATTTTATCGTGTACATTTGTATATTTCTCGTGTTTTAAATTTTCGGAAACGTAATACTCTTTTCTGAATAATAATTAATACATACGTAATGTTTTCTGAAACTTAATAATTATTTTCTGGATAATTATTTTTTTATAATATTTAAATGAAACTGAGGCCGCGTATTTAATGTTAACGTTTAATTAGAGTTAAAGCTGAGACTATGCGTTTTCAATATTCGAGAATTTTAAATACGGGTTTTACATTTTTTCTCAACTTTCTTATGTTTTTAAAATTTATGTATGTTTTCTTTAAGTTTTGTAGTTTGCATTTTATATAATAAATGAAATATTTACTTTGTTTAAATAAATGAAAAGTTTATAAGTTTAGGTTGATGTTATATGGTGTTACGAATAAAAGAGTATTTTGATATTTTGGTATTAGAATTTTAAAGGGGTGTTTAGGATTCTTATCTATTTATTTTATTTTTAAAATGAAGGTAAGTTAAAATTAGTGTTTGGATAATAAAAGAAAAAAAAAGTGATTATTTGTATTTAGGAGCTTTCAAAATGAAATTCTGAAAAGTAAGTAATAAACTACTTATTTCATTTTCAAAATAAAGATAAGTTGAAATAAATATGTTTTAGTCATTTTACTTATCAAATAAACAAATAATCTGATTTGCCAAACACTAAAAAATTGATAATCTAATTATTGCGATTTTAAATAACATAATCAAATCTAAACACTATTTCTTAAAACTCAATATTTTAATTGTTAATTATCCGATTATTCATTTTTGAAACGTATAATCTAACTTTTTTTTAATAAACAATCTCAAACATCCTTAAAAATTAAGGTGACTTGATAGTTTGGTTGGTTTCAATGAGATGTATAAATTATAATAATATGTTATTGATATTTTTTTATTTAAATTAGAAAGGAGATACATGTCACTTAGGTGGCAGACTTTCTTGCCTTACCAGCTCATTAGGGGCGTGAATGGAACACAAAGAAAAGAGTGGTGATTTGTACACTCCACTAACTTATTTGTACACTCAAATTTTGTGTATCTTGACATTTATATCCTTGAATAATCTAGTGGTACATATATAAATATTAAGGGTATAATAGTCATTACATGCATATTTTAAAGTGTCTTAATAAAGTTTCAAAGTGTGCAAATTATAAAAAAACAAAGAATCAATAACGTTCATTACAACTTACACAAGTATGCCAACTTGTTCCATAAGAAAAGCATAAAACAAAGAAACCAATCACTTGTTGTAATCTACTACTATTGACAACTAAGCAACAACAAGATTTAAATAAAAAAGTCAATACTTTAATCCTATCTTTTGGGATGTTTACGCGCATTTGATTCATTCTTCAATTTAATCACATTTTTATAAAATATTCACATTCACATTTATATTCAAAGCATATCCTCATCATCATCTTCCTCTTATTTGCCGCTTCACCAACAACAACAACACTCTTTATCATCAACATTTCCCCCAAAACCCTAAATTCTCAAAACCACACCTTAACTAAATTATACTTAAATCCAACAAAACCCTTTTCAATTCAACCATTTCCAATACTAAATTCATTTTCAATTTTGAAAATTCACCTCATTTTGGCCCCTTTTTTTATTAGATAGTGTTTACAGCTCAATTAAAAAAAACCTTTTTCAATTCAGCGGGTTTTTAATGGAACAGAACCAACAAGTAAGGTTTACATTGGGCAAGCCAAATGCAGCTGATGATGATGATGGATTGGGTGAAATTGATCCTAGAGTTAGGTTGATGTTTGTTTGCGGCGAACGTGATTTAGATGAGATTAAGAAGCTTTTAAGTTCAGGAACAGATGTTAATTTTAGAGATATTGATGATAGGACTGCCTTACATGTGGCTGCGTGTAATGGCTTTAGTGATGTTGCTGAGATGTTGATTCGTGGCGGAGCTGATATTGAGGCGAAGGATAAATGGGGGAGTACGGTACGGTTTTTCATTGTTTTTTAGAAGTTTTGTGATATTTAGCTGTGATCATGTTTTGTGATATGTCAATATGTTATTGAGGTGTTGGAAGATGGTTTTGTGTAGTGTACATTTGGGTCATTTCGTAAGCGTACTATGTTTATGATGGTATTGTGATTGTGGACATTAAAATGTGGAATTTTCTTATTAGTTTTCTTGTGTGTAAAATAACAACATTCGTTTTCATGGGTCACATTTAGTTATTGCGGTCTATTGGGTAATTTTGTAAGCAAACTAGGACCAGAGGATTTCATAATGTCAATCTCAGCTATAAATTCATGAATGCTATCAAGTTGCTGTATTTAATATTCAGAATTAAATTAGCATATGCAAATCAGTGTTAATGACGAAGTCCTTAAAGTTTATATTCCATACATGTCATGTTAACTTATAAAATTCTGCAAAGGAGGTGGCATATTTTTGTCCTTGTAGTATTATGGTAGAAAATTATTGAGAGAAAACATTTTATATTGTCTCTATGATTAGAATGGTTCTGCCACTTTCAGACTTAGGTTAGAGAAAGTGGAGAAACTCATCAGGTATAAGTTTTTTAGATATTGAAGATGTCAAGAGGAAATATAGTAAAATACTAGGCCTGGTACTCACGTTCTAATACTAAATAGCTAATTATACAATCATTTAGGATTCTTCGTAGGCTTTATAAATGAGTTCCCAGTTATTTAGATTGGATAGTTAATCATAATTCTCTTGTAACTTAATTGTAAGCTCTTTTTCTTTATCCTTTCTAATATCTAGCTTCTTGCTAGATTTATTGATAAATTTTGCGGTCCAACATAAAAACTTATACCTGATGCGTTTCTCCATTTTCCCTAACCTCAATCTGAAAGTGGCAGAACAATTCTAATAATACAGACTATAAAAAATGTTTTCTCTCAATAATTTTCTACCATAATACTACAAGGACAAAAATACGCCACCTCCTTTGCAGAATTTTATAAGTCAACATGACATATATCGAATAAAACTTAAGGACTTTGTCATTGACACTGATTTGCATATGCTAATTTAATTCTGAATATTAAATACAGCAACTTGACAACATTCATGAATTTGGAGCTGAGATCGACATTATGAAATCCTCTGGTCCCAGTTTGCTTACAGAATTACCCAATAGACCGAAGTAACTCAAATGTGACCCATGAAAAAGAATGTGGTTATTTTACACGGAAAAGAACCCAATATGTAAACTATAAGATAAGTCCATATTTTAATGGTGGTGCTGATGTTGAGGCGTAGACTAGTCACAATGGTATGATGTAAGATATTCGTCATATGAAGCTGCAAGGAAGCACTAGTACCAGGATAATAAGATTGTCATTTTCAGCTCCAAGTTCATGAATATGATTTCTTTTGCTGTCAAGTTGGACGTATTTAATTTCCAAAATTAATGCTTTACTTATTTATAGAGTAATTTGCAAAAATTGTCCTGGGTTTGGCCAAATCGCAGGTTTAATGTCTATCCTTTCGAAAGTGCACTCATCGTCCAACTTAGGTCCTGGGCTAAAGTTAAATTACTAAACTAATCTCTTCGTCTGCCCTTTCAGTTTGGTCCATGTGAGGGTAATTTAGTCATTTAATTTTGGCCAGGGACCAAGAGTGCACTTTCAATAGGTTAAGGACTGAAGTGCAATTTGACCAAACCACATGGACGATTTTAGCAAGTCGCTTATTTATATAAAATTACGCAAATCACTGTTAGTGACAAAGTCTTCGATGCAAATTATTGAGAGAACATTTTTATAATTGCCATATTGTTGAAATGGTCCTGCCCCAAAGCATCTGGTATAAATTTGTAGAAGAATTGGCATCCACTAATTTGTAGATTCAGGTTAGGAAATTGGAGAGTGCATCCGTTATAAATTAAACGGAGAAGAAAAAGATAAAGAAGTTAAATTAGTGACCCCAGGTTATACTACTGCATGGCCCAATAATACAATCATATAGGACCACTAAAACATTGGACATTTAATACACTAGAAATGATTGTGATGTCAAATATTAGACATGAAGGAAGCAGCTAGTACCCACATATAATATATGTCACTATTAGCTACAAATTTATAAATATGATTTGATATTTGTTGTCAAATTGGTTGTATCATTTATCGAAAATTGATTATTCACCTAAACTAAATCAGCGGTACTTTGTTGAAACATATACAAATCATTGTCAGCGACCAGGCCTCCAAAATATAATCATGGAAAGGAGGTAAATTGTTTCAGAACTACTCAAAATTTTGGATAGGAAACAAAATAAAGTATTCTTTTTTACCATGCCCATATGGTTGAAACTTGAAATAGCTCAACCCAAACCACACCTTGTCTCGACCGGAAAATCTTAGCCTTCTGAATATGTTACTGCCACACTATTTGTAAGTTGTAAATAATGCCTTGCTAGGTTTTTAAAATTAATAAAACCTAGTTATTAACTACTTATGAGCTTAAAGTATGCCAATAGAACAGCACATATCAATGTTACAATAGCAATAGGTACTATTGAACATTTTAGAATGCATTGCTTGCTTGAGCTCCTCTTCTTGCAGCCACTTAATATGTTTACTCCCAAATATGAAAGGACCATTTACATGTTCCAAAGCTAGTATAATTTGGCTAAGTAATTATCATGTGACATGTCAGAATATCCTTGGAAATGTATCACATAGCACATACCAATAATATGCATATAGTCGCAGCTTTATAATATTTAATTTTATATAGTGCAAGAGTAAATTCCATACAATGAAATTTGTCTGGATCATGTTCGGATTTTTTTTCGTGATCTGAATTTGCTTTTAACAGCCTCTTGCGGATGCAATTCATTATAAGAACCACGATGTGGTCAAATTACTGGAGAAACATGGTGCCAAGCATTTGGTAAGTTTTTCTATTTTCTTTTTGCGTTCTATGAGTATGCATATAATTTTTTTTAAGGTTTCACATATAGGCGTTAAGCTAAAGTTTTGATTGTTTTTTATTCTTTCTGGTAACGATGATGCAAATACTTAGATGGCTCCTATGCATGTTAACAATGTCCGTGAAATTCCTGAATACGAAATAAATGCCAATGAGCTTGATTTTACAAACAGCGTTGACATTACTAAGGTAAATCATCTATACACGTTTGATTACTGTATATACAATCCAGCATATATATTTTATATGTTTTTTTGGTGTGCTTTAATTTGTACATATTTGACCTTACCAGGGAACCTTTACCATGGCTTCATGGCGTGGAACAGAAGTAGCTGTTAAAAAGCTTGGTGATGAACTTTTTACTGATGACAATGTGTGAGTTGTTTATTAATCAACAATTTATCTTTTTTTTTCTGTTAATTTCTTTGTGCTCATTTTGATCTTTGGAATTTATCCAGAGGAGCTTTTAGGGATGAACTTGAATTGCTTCAAAAGATACGTCACCCAAATGTGGTTCAGTTTTTGGGTGCTGTAACTCAAAGTAGTCCTATGATGATTGTAGTAGAATATCTACCTAAGGTGTGCATTTCTTTATTTGTAAAGCACAGCCATTGATTGTTGGTATCTTTTTTTGCGTTGTGGCAACATTATATTGTTCTACTAGCAGGGAAATGATTCAACATGATCTGTGTCTTGTGTAGCTTGATTGTGCTTGTTGTAAGCTATGTATGGCCTAATCGTTTAAATTATATGCAATGTTTCAGGGTGATCTTAGGGCATATTTAAAAAGAAAAGGACCACTTAAGCCAATGACAGCTTTAAAATACTCCATGGATATTGCCAGGTACCGTCTCTTTCCCTTGCTATCTGAATAGAGACATGGTGTCTAATCTTCTTGCTGGTTTTGCTGCTCGATTGACAATATAATTGATTTAT
>JANFOE010002809.1:0-77119 GCA_025667525.1 Glebionis coronaria
TATAAATATATATATATATATATATATATACTATATATATAAATATATATATATATATATATATATATATATATATATATATATATATATATATATATATATATATATATATATATATATATATATATATATATATATATATATATATATATATATATATATATATATATATATATATATATATATATATATATATATATATATATATATATATATATATATATATATATATATATATATATATATATATATATATATATATATATATATATATATATATATATATATATATATATATATATATATATATATATATATATGTAAATGTTAAGGTTCCTTCAAATCATATCATTGTGAAATGTGACGTTAGAAGAGGCTGTGAAAAATGGCACGCACGAGGTAGGAGGATTAAGGTGAAACATATACCTTTCCAAAAAGAATCTTGATTCTATATTGAAGAACCGTATGAATTGAATCCTTTAAATGAACCAAGTGTTTCTATGGATTGAAGAATCAAAGTTCCATTATCTGTTCTATCTGTTACTGCTTCAATAAAGCAAACATGACCGATATGCATGCTACAATGGTGTCTTACCTTTCCATGGTGTTAGATAGTTGTTGCAATACCACCACGGATAACTTCACATAAGCTACTTCATGTGTAGAATGTAGCCTTCTTATGGGGACTTTCACCGTAGCGATCTGCACTCTAGAGAGTGATTGATACAATGAAGTTTGGGATTTAATCTGCCAACACATATCAAGGCAGATTAATTATAATCCTACATTTAAAAAATAACTTAGACTATAGTGAACTATTATATAGAAGTATTGATAAACAGAATAGAAGACCTTATCTCCTTCAATATGCTTCCATAACCATTCAGAAAATACAGAATCGTAAGCACCACAATGATGGAAATCAGCTTCCTTCAAAATTATTGGTCAGCCTTTTTCCTTCAAGGAAATCCAGAAGCACATGATAGTATTCTAAATCAGCTACAACGAATACTTCCTTGTGGTTCTGTAAAAAAACGTATATTAACTTTTATATACCTCAAAGTCGAAAACTCGGCCTCTCTAGAAGGATTTTACCTTCTATATTATGGTTGCTTGGTTGCTTCTTAATAGATTTAGGGTTTGCACATCTGCCATACTTGTCACCAATGAATTTAAGTGATACTAAGGATTATTAACAAAGAAGTTGAGCGATAATAATATGTAGTGAATCATTCACCATATACCCTAATCTTAATGGATATTAAAAAAATAATACAAAGTAATACATACCTTTCATCATTATGATCACAAACACATATATGAGATGTACCTCAGGCCATTGGAGCTCATGATCACCCTACAATCGATAATGATAGAGACTTGATAGAAAAAGTCAGTGGATTTAGAGTTTAGAAAAAATAGTTAGGGTTTTGATAACAATAAAAGATGCGTATTACATGTATTAGGGTTTTAATAACTTATGGATTTTTTTTATGATTATGAAAATCATGTTACGGTTTTGTTAAGAATGATACTTCGTATTTAGGAATAGATATGAAAATATCTTCGAACATAATTAAGTAATGCATAGCATTGTATAGATACCGATTTTAGGAAAAAAGATATGCGGATATTAGAGTTTATAAATGTCGGAGATTGTTACTACTATAATTGACTATAGCCAATGGAATAATGCCACGTAGGATATGAGGTGGCGCCATCTTATTATCCTATGTAAAACTTAGCCCCATATATATATATATATATATATATATATATATATATATATATATATATATATATATATATATATATATATATATATATATATATATATATATATATATATATATATATATATATATATATATATATATATATATATATATATATATATATATATATATATATATATATATATATATATAGGGGCGAGTTATATGTAGAACCCATTTAAGGTGTAGAACTCTACAGAACTCTATTGAACCAATAGGAATTTAGTATGATTAATTATTTTCAATTTGTTGGAAATACATTTTTCCAAAGAAAGTCTCGGTCACATCATTATTAGCATAGATCACGAGCTATAGCCTATTTAGGACATTGTAACTTGGAGTGACCTCCCTTAAGGGGAGATTGTTGGAAATACGTTTTTACGTATTTAGAAAGGATCGGTCACTCCAACAATAGATACGTAATATGGGCTCGTGATCTAGTTATGTAAACATATAGCCCATATAGCCCACATGTAGGGTGGGCTATATATACCCCCTCCTAGCATGTTAGGAGGGGTTGGTCATTGTTCATTTCACACATTTTTCATTAATACATCTTTCTTTCAATAATCCTCTCATTTCTCTCTCTAATTTTCTCTCTCTAGTTCTTCATCTCTCCCTCTCTCTTTAGATCATAACAACACTTGTACAATCATAAGAAAACGTGGACAAACAATTGGTATCAAGAGCTATGGTTGATTGATTGTTCATGTGTTTGTTTTGATGTGGGTTTTGATTTAATCAAGCTCAAATCTTGAAAATTTTTGTGTTTTTGTGGTTTAAGTTTATAGCCAAATCGACTACATAGAAGTGGTAGTAATTTGGGTTAACTGATTTGGTCAAATTCACAAAAGTTTTGATTATTTGGGTGATTTTCGGGGTATTTTTCGATTAAAAGTGGGTTCGGATCTATAAACAATTGGATACAGGTGTGTTATTCCGAAGTACCCTCGAGGGTTTCTGTATATTCCGAAGTGCAAAAGTTTAATATTCAGAAGTTACTATAGCAATATTCTGAAGTTACTGTAGCAAATAGAAAATATTCCGAAGTTACTGTTCCATCTATTCTGAAGTTCAGTTGGTCAATATTCAGAAGTTAGCTTTTCATTTATCTAGAAGTGAATGGTACCAGTTTCTATTTGTCATAATGCGAAGATTAAATATTCAGAAGTTAATATTTGTCATATTTGTCATATTGCGAAGTAAATTTTTCGCATATTCCGAAGTAATAGCTTGGTGATTCCGAAGTGAATTTTTTTTAGGAAAATTCCGAAGTGCAACATTTTTTGTCATTATTCTGAAGTGTAGTATTTTTTGTCTTATCATTCCGAAGTGGAATTGAAAAGAATTGCGAAGTAAAATCCCAAGTAAAATTCTGAAGTGGTTTATTCTCTTAGTTGCGAAGTGGGTTTTTGGGAAGTATAAGTTCTTTAGATCTACATTGCGAAGAAGATTTTTCGAAGGCTTTGAAGAATTGACTCGACTCGGTTATACAACCACAGCCACACATTCATCAAATTTTTTGCTCAACGACTCTCAACCTGAACCAACACCTAAACCTGACTGACTCGATCACCAAAATCTAAACAACTCTTTCATCACACTTTAACTCCATAAACAACCTCTTTCACTTTGACCTCGACTCACATAACAACAGCCTCGATTTAAAACTCCAACAAACACAACACTCGACTCGACTCTTAAACTACAACCGTAGACTCGACCACAAAGACTCCAATAAACGTAGACTCGACCATAAAGACTCAAGACTGACACAACATTCGACTCTTAAACCACGATTCACGACTCATGACAAAAAGATAAGACTCCTCAACAACCCACGATCTAAACCCAACTCTCAAACTAAAACAACAATTATATATCCTTCAACCCATCCGTCTCCTAATCCACCAATCCAGACTCGAAACCAAAACTCAATTATCTCAGATTGGTTCTACAACATTGAAGATCTTTTAAGATTTCAAGTGTAAGAACTTACATCATCATCGAATCTTTCAAAATCATAAATTCTCTTTTAATTTCCGAAGGCAAAAGAAAGAAGTATAACAAGTTCGTTACATTCTGGCTTCTCTTCGTTTAATTAAACCACATATCGAATTATACCATTCATAAAGACCTACCCGAGACCTGTAAGAAGATCTTGAAGACGTTTCTTGACCATTCATGCGCATAATGAACACTAGACGGGCTGTGGGATCAAATTAACTTTCTTATATGGTTTAAACTAGTATATAATTGGTGGGTTATTGAAAAATGATTTAAGGAGTCGATTGATGAATGATCTTTGATGCTAATTCGCATGAAAATAAGGTGGGATTAACGTTTCTATGATTCGTATGGTGAAGTAGATTGAGTTTTGATTATTTTGGTGAAGGGGATAGATGAAGTATGTTGGGCTGATAAGATAGGTTTGAAAGAGGACGGAGGATACAAAGCTTTGTATTTATGTTTATGTGGCTGTGAGTATACAAAGAAAGTAAAAAAGATATCAATGTGGGTGTACAGTGAGTGAGAATAGGGTAAACTTTGTGAGATTAATGATAGGTTTTGGTGGTTTTTAATACCACTAAAAGGCGATTGTTACAAAGTTTTTTTTAGTAGCCACGTTTTAGTTAAACTTCCAACTCGTTTGTGCTTCTCTTTTTTTGACCCAATATTGATAATAATTCGTGGGCTGAGTGTTATGTTTTGACATGATGGGCCAAAATTAATAGTGATAAGGAACACAAATTTTAACTAGTATTGCTTCTTTATGTGATATTGGGCCTACATAGGATTGCAAGACAAATTAATATTACATGCTTAAAGTTTCTACACTCATCTTTGGATTAATTGGTTGAGAGAGGTTTTATTGGATTGATCCGGGTATTTCATAAGAACCAAGTGGTAATATTTTTTACTAACGTGATGAGAAAATGTGACGAGACAAAGTATGCCGACCAAGAAATTATTGAGCCGAGAAATGATTTATATCACCAAACGAGGATTTTTTAAGAGTTATTTACGGATCTTTCGTTGGTTCTGTCAAATCGCGGAATTTCATTTTCTTGGTTTCTCCACGAATTGTCAAATATCGTATTGGTCTTTCGACAATTAACACAATTATCTTTCATCGAAATACAATGGAATCCTTGAATTCAACTTTTCAAGAGGGAGAATCGCATAAAATGCAAGACAAAGCTAGTGAAAGTGGCATCACTTCGTTTCGACTACTTCAGTCTCATCTTGTGAACATTTCATGGCTTCAAGGAGGGAGCGAATTTGTGACACTCTTTGGTCAAGATCGTCATATATTCATGGAATCGATGCTCATCATCTTGAACCAACTAACAGAGCAACTCCACAATGAATACTTTAATCACTCTGCATCGGTTCTTGCATATAAGGCTCTTGTGACATAACTCACGCCTTTCCTCCAATTCGATATCGTCAAGTCTGAAAGTTCAGTGATTTGCCAGTCATTTCTTCGAGATACACATACCGAGCTTCAATATTTCCGTGGTATACTATTGAAACTCATGACATCGGTCTCGTCTTTAATTTATGAAAGATCTTAACTTCAGCAAGCGTATGATAATAGAGTGCAAGAATCTACAATGCAAGAGGAAAATGGTCATACGATTGACGCATTGGAGGCTGCTAAAGATTGCAAGGACATGGAATCAACAGTTAAGCATGATATCAGCAATACGCCGGGGTATGTTACAGACATCTCTTATGAGGACACCATACCCGTTTATGACGAAGAGCCTACAAACATGGTACAATGTAATGTTGTATATGATGTATATGCTGATGAAATGCCGTATGTTGAGCATTTCGAACCTAATTATGACAAACATGGGATGGAAAAGAGTGATAGTGATACCATTTCTGATTCATCTGATGTGTGTTATAATGGGGGAGAACGTGTTCAAAATGCTAACAATCATGATAATTGCCTTATGATTGTTTCATTAACTGCTTCTGATTCCAAGATTAAAGAGCTCGAAACGATCGTAGCTCAACAATCAAAAGATCTTGAGGATGCCAAACTTGAATTTTCGAAGAAAACGGATAAATTTGAAAAGTATTTTGAAAAACTTGAAAATTCAAACGTTGTTCTTGAACAGAATTTGGATCAAAAAGTAGATTCTAAAGCTGAAAAGGATAATCTTTTGAAAATGTGATTTAATATGGGAAATGATTAATCAAAAATGGTTTGACTTAAAGTGATAGCTCATCCCGACATGTGCGAAATGTTTTTGAATATCGTGGCATATGTTAAGGGGGAGCAAAATGGATTTGCACTTTAAAATGGGTTTCATGGTGATTTATACTTACCCATAACCCATTTATTTCACGATGATGAAGATTATGGTGACATAAGGATGGTAGGATAGGTTAAGTCCAATGATTCTTTCAAAACCGGAGGAATCTTCCCAAGGACATTCCATAGCTAAAAATAGTAGTCCTTAGGAAAGATGGAGAAAGATTGTGAACGTAGCTGAATGCCGAGCAAGTACTCAAGTTAGCATTGGAAAAATCACAACAAGGTTCTAGTGATGACGTATTGGTAAGCATTGAAGGGGTTGAAGAATGAAAAAGAATTGTAATCATAAAGGGTGTAAAGAAAGAAGTCCTCCTTATAACCTTAGGCAGAAACCGGGTCAATACATATGCTATTGAGATCATTTTTAATGATGCTTGATATTGAAGATAAGACATCATGGACCTAGTGATGCAATGCACAACCTATCCCAGCTAACTCAGATATCTCTCAAAAGATATTTGTTTTAATCACACAGAGACAACTCATTATCTATTGATTTGTTCACTCCGAATAAATTGGTATTGAAATGGTGGCACTCCTCTTCAGCCTCCGATCACTAAAATCCAAAATGCACGATCGAGTCTAGAGCCATTTGAGATCATCAAATATCTCATTAGGACACACTTTCATAATTCCTTGTTTCTTCACACACTGTGAAAAGTAAGAAAGATCTTAAGAGTCCTACACAAAATCTTCATGATCTTGCCTGAACATCCGAGTAAGATAGAAATCCTTCTTGAGCGAATATCAAAAAGCTCATGGTAGGTGACTTGTGCGATTCTTTATGAATCAAACTTGTGATAACTGGAAAGAAACAGTGGTGTAATTATTAACTGAATTTAAACACGTTCCAGGCCTCTACGTAATATCTTAGTGATCTTGCTAGAACACTTAGAGTCCTTAGTGTTCACAGTGATGAGTGGAAATCCTTCTAGTGTTAACCTCAAACAGCACTTGGTAGGTAACTTGCAAGATTCTATACGATGGTGTGGTTCTTAATTGAATTTCACTTGTTCCAGGAACATGAATTGACGGCTTCAAATCATGCGGATATTATTATTCTAATGATTCACTCTTTATGTTCGCAGTCAGCTTTGGACGGTCGAATAAAGAGAACGGGTTTACCCGCGAAATCTTGTAAAGGAGGTTCTTAATTGAAACTACCTGCCATAAGTACGATATTTAACATCGTCCAACGGTCTTCACCGACCGGAGGTAAAATGCTACCGAATTAGAAATGTTCAAGGCCATTTCATCTGTGTATATGTTTTGTTGCTAACTGTTTTATGCAGTGTAACCACAAGGTGGCATTGCGGTGTATAACCCAGAAGAAGTCGTCAACACATGCTTATACTGTATGCACTTAATATTTCAACAAATTCAAGAAATTCTAAAAGTCAAGTCTTCCGCTGTATCAAACTCTAAAGCTTTCAAGAATTTATAAAAGTATAAGTATGTGAAACATGAAGTCACGAGGAGGCAAATTTCACAAGTGATGAATGCACAAGGTCAAGGCAAGGAAACATGCTCAAGACTAAAGCCAAAGATCACATCAGCATATTCACAAGAACAAGATCGAAGACTCAAGCATAGTATGCTAGGTTTAAGATTTTGTAAAATGGTGTGACCTCCCTTAGGGGGAGATTGTTGGAAATACATTTTTCCAAAGAAAGTCTCGGCCACATCATTATTAGCATAGATCACGAGCTATAGCCTATTTAGGACATTGTAACTTGGAGTGACCTCCCTTAGGGGAGATTGTTGGAAATACGTTTTTACGTATTTAGAAAGGATCGGTCACTCCAACAATAGATAGGTAGTATGGGCTCGTGATCTAGTTATGTAAACATATAGCCCGTATAGCCCACATGTAGGGTGGGCTATATATACCCCCTCCTATCATGTTAGGAGGGGTTGGTCATTGTTCATTTCACACATTTTTCATTAATACATCTTTCGTTCTCTAATCCTCTCATTTCTCTCTCTAACTTTTTCTCTCTAGTTCTTCATCTCTCCCTCTCTCTTTAGATCATAACAACACTTGTACAATCATAAGAAAACGTGGACCAACACAGTTAATTCAAAAGGGTATATTAGTCATAAACATTCTTTTACTTTCTTTTTTATTTTTTAAATAAAAAAGTTTTTAATGCTCTTATTTTTGAAAATAAACAAATATTTTCGTTTACTTTTTTTTATCAAAACGCATATGTGTTTTCTAAGAAACATAAATGTTTTTTTCTTAGAATGTGATTTTACATATGTTTTTAACGTATACTTTTATAACCTTGATTGTGTATTGGGTAAAGTTTTTATTGCACATATGTTCTTGTGTATCTTCTTTAAATTATATTTCTAAAATCGAAAAACATGTGTATATAAGATCTAAATTTATAACAAATCAATAAGAATATCGTATAAAAAACATTGACCATGGCTAAAAACATCAATGCACGTTGTACGAAGACATAAATCCGCGACTGAAAACATCAATGCACACTTTCCAAAAACATTGATGCACGCTTCCCTTTCTTGTCAAATTTATTAGAACACGTATGCACGACGTTTGAAACTCCTAAAATTTCTGAAAACATCAATGCACACTGATAGGTGTGTAAACACCCATCTTTTCTACCACTTAATTACAATAATAACCGGACCAAAACGTGTATTTTATGTCTTTTATGTCGGAATTATGCGTGGTTTGTGTTTTTGTTGTGATTTAGGACGAAAAGGTGAAAAGTGGAGAAAACACGGATATTCACGGGCATTTACGAACTTTTATTGAAGAAAAAGATGAAAGACGAAGTCAAGAAGTCAAGAGTGCAAAAAGAACGGAAGTCCAAGACCAATTCTGAAGATTTATCGAAGAAAAAGTCAAAAGACGGAAGTTTATCAAAAGCCGAAGAATTCAAGTCTATTTTATTGAAGAATTTAAAGACGAGTTCAAAGAAATCCCAAAGCCAAAAAGTCCTTTAAGTCCAAGTTTAAAGAAGATTAGAAGAAAAGGACTAATGACGCAATTAATGAAGATTAAAGAAGGAAGGACCTAATCTTGTAATTAAGAGAAAAGGAAAGAGGGGAGGAAGCTTCCTAATCCTCCCCTATATATAGATTAGGACTAGTTAAATTTATTTGTTGTTGGCTAATGGTGACAATTAGTCCTTCCACCATTTAATTACCTTGTCATTTACTTATCTTGTCAATTTAAATTCATGTTATGCACCTTAATTACCATTTAATTCCAAGTAAGTTTTCATTTTAATTCTTGTCAACCTTTAATTTATCTTGTCAATCTCTCATCTACCTTTCTCAATCTTTCATTTTTATGTTTTGTGTTCATGTTCATGCTTTTATTTTGATCAAGTGGGTTTTTAATTATTGTGGTTAAAATTGTTTGTTTTGTTGATTTAAATTGTTAGTTTATGAATATTGATGGTTCGTTATTAATTTGATTAAATCATTTGTGTTTATTTTGGTTAAATTTGTTATTAGATTTGCTGTTACTGTATTCCCTTGTTCTTCGGGAGTGTTTGTTTGTGTTTCTGTATTCCCAGGAAATCTTCCGAGTCAAGACTGTTCATCCGGAACATTCAAAGTTCCGGACGAAGGAGAACTTTCGAGTCAAGCATTTGTTCATTCGGAACTCAAAAGTTCCGGGTCAATATACTTCATTCGGAACTTAAAAGTTCCGGGTCAAGGAGATTCATTCGGAACTCAAAATTTCTGGATCAACACAAAACTTCCGAACGAAACTTCCGAACGAAGTTCCGAACGAAGGATAAGTTCCGAATCAGTGAAGACTTCCGAGTCAAGAGTATACATTCGGAACTCCAAAGTTCTGAACCAAGGGGCTTCAACCGGAACTTCTCAAAAGTTCCGGATCAACTCAAAGTTCCGAACCAAGGGCAAACTTCCGACTCAAGCTTCTTCATTCGGAAGTTCTAAACTTCCGAATCAAGGTTTCTTTCAGTTCTTTCTTTTTAGTCTTTCTTTTAAATTACTTATCTTTACTTTCAAGCTTTATTTTTCCCGCCTTTTATTTAGTTGTACTTTAAGTTTATTTTGCCTTAGTTAAATTTTAGTCTTGCCTTAGTTTAAGTTTTAGTCGCATTTTAAGTTTGCCTTAGTTAGATTTAAGTTTGCATCATTTACTTTAGTGCCCTTTAATTTTAGTCACGCTTTTAAATACTTGCACTATTATTTTAATTAGACTTAGATTTACTTTAAGAGCATTACTTTAATTGTTTTGCACCTTTTATTTTAAACACTACAACGACGCATCTTTGTTTCCACCAAAATAAAACTGAGTCACACATTAAACACAAGTTTTTCAATTCGAAGAGACACACGACAAAGAATCTTTTTAACATGAGTAAAATCTAGTTATTAAATGGCGCCGCTGCCGGCTCTTTTCGTAAAGATTAACGGTTTTCTGTGAGAGACGCGTTGCTTTTTGGGATCCGTTCACTTGTGAGCGTTATTTTTCTTGCATAAAAAATTCAAAAAAATCATAAAAAATTAAAAATTGATAAAAATCCATAAAAATTAAAAATTTCAAAAATCCAAAAAGATTTTATCTTTATTGTGTATATATATTGTATTTGTGTTTGGTTTCTTTTTCTTTTGTCTTTGTAGGTGCATGCGTACTAGATCTTCTAATTATCAAGAGCCCGAGCCTCAAGAAGATTTAGTTATGTCAGGTGTTAACAACAATAATCCACCGCACCCTAATAATAACAACAATGCTCTTCCACAGCCCGATCTTCGGACCATGGAGGAACTTTGTCAACCAACAATGTTTGGACGAGGAGGACCGATTGCGCCGATGTAAATCAACGCTCCTGAGTTTTCGTTGAAGCACCACATGATTCAACAAGTGCAAACAAACCCATTTAGAGGATTGCCTGATGATGATGCCAACAAACACCTCGACAAGTTCATTACAATCACCCAAAGCATGAAGTTGCCTGGTGCCACAATGGATGTTCTTCGCTTACAACTCTTCCCACATACTTTATCGCATCATGCCGAGAAATGGTTTGATCGTCTCCCGAAGAATTCAATTCACACTTGGGATGACATGACTCAACGCTTTTTGTCGCGCTACTTTCCACCATCCTTGGTCACGAGCCTTCGCAATCAGATCAGCGGTTTCATGCAAGATCCCGATGAATCTCTTTTTGATGCTTAGGAGAGATATAATGTCTTGATCGATAGATGTCCAAACCACAATATGCTCCCTGTGACCTTAATTGATACTTTCTACAACGGATTGACTTTTCGAGATCGTGATACGATTAATGCAGCCGCCGGTGGCACATTCATGAAAAGGAGACCCGAGGAGTGTAGAGAGCTAATTGAGAACATGACTACTCACCACAAAAACTGGGATTCCTCTGCTTCTTCAAGGAAAAACCCGAGAGTCAATGTTTCCTCCACCTCAGCAAACCCTAAGATGACCGAACTCACCCGCATGATGACTGAAATGAGCAAAAGTATTACGCTTATCGCTTCAAACCAACAACAACAACAAGTTAAAGCGGTTGCTAATCCTTGTGAAACATGTGGTGGTCCTCACTCATACACCGATTGTCCTTCGACACAAGGAAATCCGGAAAATGCGTATGCAGCTTACGGTAATTATTCACCGGAAAATTACCAAGCTAGACAACAAGGGGATAGAAATTTGCTGAGTTACCGATCCAACAATTACCTTTCACCCGGTTTTTCTCCTCAAAACCAAAACCCCGCCAACAACTACAATAGAAGCAACCAAATCCCACCAAGAGCTTCTAATCCTTACAACCCACCCGCCCAACAACACCCACCCATAAACACCGATGTTGAAGCCACAATGAGAACTCAAGGTGAGCAAATCAAGAATCTACAGAGCCAAATAATCAATTTGAAAGGAGATATCCTGAAGCAAGGTAATGAAATTAGAACCGAGGTTCGCGATAATATTCAATCCTCCTTCATCACTCAAACGACTGAATTAAAGAATCTATTGGCTAGTTTCTTGCCCGAAGCTCAACCTTCTTCTTCGGGTTCTCTACCTTCAAACACCGTCACTAATCCACGAGCCAATGTAAGTGCTATTACTACTCGTAGTGGAGTCACCATCGTAGGACCACCAATCCCACCCCCATCATCTACACCTCCTCCACCATCATGTATCCCTACTCCTCCTACACCTAGTATTAGTGCACCATTACCGTCTCCGCCTCGTCATGATGATGTATCTCGGAAGGAACCTTCAACATCTCAACCTTTACCGACTACACCTTCACCTTCCGCCGATAAACCCAGAATCCCATACCCTTCTCGCATAGGCAAGACCAATGATCTAACAAAGGAGGACTCTCAAATAACAAAATATATCAATATGATTTCTCAAATGGGCTTCAGCATTAGTTTTCTTGAAGCACTTGTCCACATGCCCAAATTTGTTAAAGCATTTAAGGAATTGCTTAACAAGAAGGAGAAGCTGATTGAACTCGCCAACACACGCTTAAATGAAAATTTCTCTGCAGTTATTCTTAAAGAACTTCCGGAAAAGCTAGGGGATCCCGGTCGTTTTGTGTTGCCTTGCGTGTTCAACAAAACTGAAGAATTTACTGCCCTTGCTGATCTCGGGGCTAGTATTAATCTTATGCCTTTGAGTGTTTGGAAAATACTATCATTACCCGATCTCATTCCAACAAAGATGACTCTCGAACTTGCTAATCGCACTCTCGCTTACCCCGTTGGTATAGCCGAAGACGTGTTCATTCAAGTTGGCGCATTTACTTTCCCGGTCGATTTTGTCGTAGTTGATTATGAAATGGACCCTCGTATTCCTTTAATACTTGGTCGGCCATTTTTGAGATCCGGACGTGCTTTAGTAGATGTGGCCGAAGGTGAGTTAATCTTAAGAGTCGGGAATGCCTCACAAAATTTCAAAATGGGGAAGCTTACAGACAAATCCTTTCTAGGCCGAGAATCAGTGAATATGATAAATGTGCTCGATGACTTTACAGTCTATGACAATCCTCTATTCGATTCTTCCATCGATAATCCACTCTTTGAAGATAACGTGGATGATTCTCGCTCCACTTTAGACGCTTCTCCCATTTATGATTCTCCACCGGTCTTTGATGCTTATGATGATGATTCTAGCTCAGATTCGGATGATTTTGATTGTACTTCCGAGTATCCCGAGATGCCCACTTTCGATGATTTTGATGAGGCTGATACTCTCTCGAGCGATTCTTCACATGATGAAGATCCTCCGCCATCACTCGATCCTACTTTGGACGATTATTCATTTGAGGAAGATTTCTTTGAATTTCTCAACACATACTTCCCTCATGAGAGTGATGCTCCTCCTTTGGACTTTGAAGGTTATCGTCTTGATCCTACTTTGGATTTGAAGAACATTCTGTCAAAGGAGAAGAAACCAGTCAACACCGAAATCCGTTGCACATATGATTTGACACCTCTTTATCCCCCTTCTGAGGACGAGGTTGTGCTTCTTTGCGGATCTTCTTCACACTCGGCTGAGCCTGAGTGCTATTTTCCCTTAAAGGAAAAGGTGTTCGACCCCGGTATTGAAGTCTTTAAGCCATCTCAATATCCACCTGATGAAATAAAAGGAAAAATCTTTGGAAATCTTGAAGACATGCTTGCACCTCACCATACTTGCTTCCACCGTGCTCCATCACTGCTTAAGGGAACCTTGCCTACTCTTCTTTGGCTTGCCTTGTTCGCCTTAAGCTTGTGTTATTTGCTCGATGAAAACTACGTCTTTGATCCTGGTGGATATGTTTCATGCTTTTTTCGTTGATGATCAAGGTCGAGTCAGGCTAATGACTCGGTTAACAAAAATCAAGCGCTTCTTGGGAGGCAACCCATGCATCTATCTTTTTGCTTTCTTTATCATAAGTGTAAGGGAGACCCGTTGGTTTGCTATTTCCTCTCCTCACTTCTTAATCAGGGATTCGAGCTTCAATGATCCACTCTTGATGATTCTTGACGACCCGTGATTCCGTGTTCTACTTCTTCTCGGTTCTATCCTAAACTCTTTTCGATTCACTATTTTCTATTTTCTCAATATTAAAATAGGAATCTCTTTAGTTGTCTTTTCCTTAGCGAGATTTAAACAACGTACACAATGTCCTAAGTGTAGGGGAGTTTACTCCCACATGCTTAAACATTGAGGACAATGTTTATCTTAAGTGTAGGGGGGACTTCTATCGAAGTTAAGTGGTCTTTTCCTTGTATTTGTCCTCATTTTAACCGGAAAATCAATTTTTCGACATTTTTCAAAATTTTTGATCTGTTTTGGCCTATTAGTTTTTACCGTTGTATAGTTATTTTCTTTCTTTGCTAGAATAAATGTTTAATAAGTGGTTTTAATTTTCAAACGTTGTGAATCTTTTGACTCAACCCGAGTTTACTCTAGCTAGTATCCTTAACGTGTTTAAGTCAAGTTTTGCTAGGCTTTTATATAGGGAGCTATAAAACGCGAAAGTCTTAACTCTCACGGGTTAAGAACAAGAACTTTTCGCAAGTTCCTATAATTGATCCTAGAGAGTCGTTTATCAAGGGAACTTTAAAATGCGATTTCTAAACTTGAAAAAGTCTAAGAATTTGCAAGATCCTAAGACGACTCGAAAACCCAAAACTTTGATTTAATAGGCTAAGCATCCACGAGTCTCATTCTTTGAGATTTTAAATTGTGGAGAACGAGAGATGATAGAGCCAATTATAAGTCCGGTATTCTTTCGTGAATTTATGTGAGTTAATTATAAGCCTATTCTCCCATCGCTTGCTAATAAATTTATCTGCTAATAAATAAGGTTGTACGATTTGAAAAGTTACTTAGCTTCTAGCCCAAGATCGTTTAAAAGTTGCTCGGTATGGATTAGAGTTCATAGCCAAGGCATAACTTATTGAAGCGGGATGCGAAGATTGGCGAGTCCGAAAAGGCCCTAACAAGGCATGAGGGCTATATTTTGTTGCTAAAGATCCAAAGTGATGTGAAGAATCATTTATCGAAAATCAATATGAAGGATCGAGACACACGACGAAAAGCAAATACTCCCCAAAAGTCATGGAGAAGTGTATCCGAAAAGACCCTAACAAGGTATGAGGATAAATAGATCCAAGTCATAAAAGGAGGCGGATCGTTGTATATCAAAGTCCAAAATAAAGATTGGAGAAAAATGAAGAAGTCGTAGTCCAAGTATGAATCTCTCAAAACTTCAAGTGAAGAAATTCCATTATGAAGAGAAGACCATAATTTCATGAACGTCTCTCAAGATTTGAAGTATGAAGTCGCTGCCAAATATCAGTCCGAGAAAGGTCTCAAATCGCGAAACGAGTTATGCCAAGATATGAACTTTATGAGGTCCCGAGAAGCAGTTTGAAAAGATTTTGTCCTTTAGCTAACTATTGATTAAATCGTTCACTTTATTTTCAGACTTAATAACTATCGAAATAAGTCAAAAATGCATCTTCGTGATCATTCAAGACAAATAATAAAATATAAGAGATACACCTAGGAATAAGGGAGTCTAAGTGAATAATTGGCCCACATGAGTTCGTGATAGTTTACTAACTTATAATAACAATGATCTCGTTTTTAAGCTTGGTTTGGAGAAAGTAAAAACTTGAGGATGATGATTATTCATGACATTTCCAAAACCCAAGGTATGCTTTTGATTTCTTTATTTTGTATGTTTTTAATTTTCTATCTCTTTAATAAAGGCCAACGTGGATTGATTATGATGAAAAGTGCAATCTTGCTTTTAAACTAATGCATTGCATGAGGACATTGCAATGGTCAAGTGTAAGGGATTTGATAGGTGTGTAAACACCCATCTTTTCTACCACTTAATTACAATAATAACCGAACCAAAACGTGTATTTTATGTCTTTTATGTCGGAATTATGCGTAGTTTGTGTTTTTTTTGTGATTTAGGACGAAATGGTGAAAAGTGGAGAAAACACGGATATTCACGGGCATTTACGAACTTTTATTGAGGAAAAAGATGAAAGACGAAGTCAAGAAGTCAAGAGTGCAAAAAGAACAGAAGTCCAAGACCAATTCTGAAGATTTATCGAAGAAAAAGTCAAAAGACGGAAGTTTATCAAAAGCCGAAGAATTCAAGTCTATTTTATTGAAGAATTTAAAGACGAGTTCAAAGAAATCCCAAAGCCAAAAAGTCCTTTAAGTCCAAGTTTAAAGAAGATTAGAAGAAAAGGACTAATGACGCAATTAATGAAGATTAAAGAAGGAAGGACCTAATCTTGTAATTAAGAGAAAAGGAAAGATGGGAGGAAGCTTCCTAATCCTCCCCTATATATAGATTAGGACTAGTTAAATTTATTTGTTGTTGGCTAATGGTGACAATTAGTCCTTCCACCATTTAATTACCTTGTCATTTACTTATCTTGTCAATTTAAATTCATGTTATGCACCTTAATTACCATTTAATTCCAAGTAAGTTTTCATTTTAATTCTTGTCAACCTTTACTTTATCTTGTCAATCTCTCATCTACCTTTCTCAATCTTTCATTTTTATGTTTTGTGTTCATGTTCATGCTTTTATTTTAATCAAGTGGGTTTTTAATTATTGTGGTTAAAATTGTTTGTTTTGTTGATTTAAATTGTTAGTTTATGAATATTGATGGTTCGTTATTAATTTGATTAAATCGTTTGTGTTTATTTTGGTTAAATTTGTTATTAGATATGCTGTTACTGTATTCCCTTGTTCTTCGGGAGTGTTTGTTTGTGTTTCTGTATTCCCAGGAAATCTTCCGAGTCAAGACTGTTCATCCGGAACATTCAAAGTTTCGGACGAAGGAGAACTTCCGAGTCAAGCATTTGTTCATTCGGAACTCAAAAGTTCCGGGTCAATATACTTCATTCGGAACTTAAAAGTTCCGGGTCAAGGAGATTCATTCGGAACTCAAAAGTTCCAGATCAACACAAAACTTCCGAACGAAACTTTCGAACGAAGTTCCGAACGAAGGATAAGTTCCGAATCAGTGAAGACTTCCGAGTCAAGAGTATTCATTCGGAACTCCAAAGTTCCGAACCAAGGGGCTTCATCCGGAACTTCTCAAAAGTTCCGGATCAACTCAAAGTTCCGAACCAAGGGCAAACTTCTGACTCAAGCTTCTTCATTCGGAAGTTCTAAACTTCCGAATCAAGGTTTCTTTCAGTTCTTTCTTTTTAGTCTTTCTTTTAAATTACTTATCTTTACTTTCAAGCTTTATTTTTCCCGCCTTTTATTTAGTTGCACTTTAAGTTTATTTTGCCTTAGTTAAATTTTAGTCTTGCCTTAGTTTAAGTTTTAGTCGCATTTTAAGTTTGCCTTAGTTAGATTTAAGTTTGCGTCATTTACTTTAGTGCCCTTTAATTTTAGTCACACTTTTAAATACTTGCACTATTATTTTAATTAGACTTAGATTTACTTTAAGAGCACTTTTACTTTAATTGTTTTGCACCTTTTATTTTAAACACTACAACGACACATCTTTGTTTCTACCAAAATAAAACTGAGTCACACATTAAACACAAGTTTTTCAATTCGAAGAGACACACGACAAAGAATCTTTTTAACCTGAGTAAAATCAAGTTATTACACACCTTCCAAAAACATCGATGCACACTTCGGTATCTCGTCAAATAGGTTACATACGCACATACTGCAATTTTGTTGTCACACTTGATTGTGCTTTAACTTCGTATGAAAGGGAAGAATTAAAACACGTAAATAAATTAAGCCTCCATTGTAACCTGACAGAAAAAAGGTGAGCCAATATAGATATGTAACATAAAATCAAAACACAATCAACCTAGACAGGTTAACATGTTCAATATAAACAACTTAATCATTATTTAGTCATTATCAATGACTACATCTTATAAAATAAGAAAATAACAAATATAATCATCATCAATATAAAATTTTCATTAAAAAAATTGATTGAAATCTCAAAACGATAAACACCAAAATTATCACAAAATCATTTTCTAGATCCATCCTTATCTATGTGAACGAGCACCAAAAAATTAAATTATTTCTAAAGCGTCCAATTATACACGCCCAAATTACACGATGGCAAGACAAAATAAAAAAAATGATTTCGATTTAACAAAAATAGATTTCATTCTACTACCGGAAAGAAAAAGAATTTTGATCTAAAATAAAAGTAGTATGAACTAATTATAAACTAACTGAACTAAATAAAAAAATGAAAAGTTAAATATGTACCTTGAATCTAGAACACATGACGTCAAGAGGATATGCAAAAATCAATGTCTAATCTAATATGTATACACATCGTACTACAGAATTAAAGTGTCTACTCATGTTTAGGAAGAAAATGAGCGGCGGCTGTTTATGGTGTTTTAGGAAAGAGAGTATTGAAAGTGGTTAGGGTTTTGAATGATAAAGATGTCCTGCAGATCAAATAAAATAACATGACGGTTTTCTGTTTTCAAAGGAATAATGTATTTTTAAAAATCTATACTACGCTTTCAGATTTTTGTTTAATTAAAGAGAAAACCATATGGGTTTTGTTTAATTACATTTTTGCACTTTTAATGTTAACATTTCATAATATTCATCTAATGGTCTAAATTTGTTTTTGTACACATAAAATGAGTTCTGCATATAACTCTTACCTATATATATATATATATATATATATATATATATATATATATATATATATATATATATATATATATATATATATATATATATATATATATATATATATATATATATATATATATATATATATATATATATATATATATATATATATATAGGGATGGGATCATTAGAAAACATAATCTCAAAAAAAAACATAGAAAACATCCTTTCAACCATTGGATCAAAGCTCCTTCCCCTCCTTTTTTTTCCTTTCAAATATAGGGGGCTGTTTGTCATATCTTCTTTCTTATGGGTCATATATGTAAACTTTCACCTTAATCTTGCTGATTACATTCAACGTTATACTTCTTTTGATTTTAATCACTCTTTTTTCTCATTTTATACGGTTGGGATTATTTTTTTGCGTATTTCATTCTTTTCAAGGCATACACTATAACAAACATTTTCTGACTAACTCGGTTACATTTTTTGTTTTTTCAATCCAGTCGGTTATGCTTTGCTTTTATCACACGTATCACAAAACAAGTTAAGTACACAATTGAAATTCATACAAAGAAACAAACAAACAAATTTTATTATCTCGATATCGATTAGATTCGAATTCAACAACCTTTGGGGTCATAATACTATTCTCTATTCTTCCATCAAACCCCGTCTTTGATTTTCTATCCTTATCAGTAAGCTACCTGCCATAAGTAATATCCACGTGAGTAATAGCCGACCCATGCTCAGAAAAGCAATAGCTAACTAAATGCAACCTAATCTTCCCATCAACATAACCAGCAACAATGAACCCATCAACGATAATCATAAAACACTGATAATCAGCCCAACTGATGCCACTGAGTCGCACATTTGAATATTGTACTACACCCCGACGATCACACATATCTCACATGCACAACCTATTATCATCCAACCCCAAACACATCGAACCTGAAAGATCCATTTGAGCATGTCCCTGATTGGCTTGACACTCTTTTCCTATCCGTAAGAATATGTAGAATAAAGGTATTTAGTAGAGAAAATGGAGTTAAATCAACAATTTCACCTAGCAATATAGATTAAACAAATAACAATTATAATACAGTAATTGAATTAAAAGTATGAATGTTAAACTGAGGGAGACACTTTCCGTTTAATTACCTGCTTTACTATATCTTTTCCTCCCGTAAGGTGAAATAGGAGACCTACTTTTGATACAACATAAACAATGCACCAGCAGATTATCATTTAACTGAACATGTGCACATATACTAAAGAATCACATGCATATATTTGAATCAGACGCATACCAAGAGTGATGCCTTCTCTTGGGAAGAAGATGAGAGTAGTCATGACTGTGGGACCGTGATCTGTAATGGTGTTAAGGTGGAGATCAAGGCGACATGCTCATGTAACTGCATATTTACATAAGCCATATGAAAACAACATTTAACACCATTAAAGTGTTGTTTTATGTCTTAAAAATGTTGCATTATACCTAATGTGACATTTTCCCAAGTGCTATGTTATGTAACGTCGCCTTAGGTAGAAGCAACACTTTTTATAACCTTATGCAACACTTTATAAAAGTGTTGCTTATTTTTAGCAAATGAAATATCTTGATGTGCAACACTTTTAAACTCAAATGCAGCACTTTTACTTTCAATAGCAACACTTTGATATTAAACAGAAACACTTTTTAAATTAAATGTAACATTAATACAAACTATGCAACACTCTTCTTTATTAAAGCGCAACATTATTATTTAGTAACACTATAACTGCGACACTTTATTCTTTTAAATGCAACACTTTCAATTGCTTTGAGCACACAGTTGTAACACTTTTTCGAATGATTTGTAACACTTTTGTTCTATGTAATACAAATGCTACTTATATCCATTTCCTTGTAACAAGTCAAACACATTAAGATTTTCCATTCCGCAATAGCAGTAATATTACACCGTAAATAATATCATATACAACTAGTATTATTTTTCTAGTAAAAAAATAAAGTTATTGTTGGAAATTCATTTTATGTGACGACATTTAAGAATTTCCATTAGTTATCATAGTCACACACGCTTAGACTAGACTAGGAAACAATGTATAGTTTAGGTGCAGTGTGTGACTACATATACCCCTCCAAGGCTTCCAAGGAGGGGTGTTGCTTGTGTTTCATTCTTGTTTAATACATTTTCTTTATTTTCACACACAACCTTTTCTCTCTCAACTCATCCATGGCTTCCACAACCATCTACCACCATATTAGACCACCGGATTACTAAAAAGCAAATCCGTAATTGGCATCAGAGCCTCGGTTCAATCCTTGGTTCGTGTTTCTCGTTACTGATTTGGTGGTCTAACATATTTTTTCTTGGTTTAAATCTTGTTAATGCAAGTAATGCCTAAAAACATTATTAGTGTTAACTAATCTTTCTTAGTTTTGATCACAACAAACCATACAACACATTTAGTGTAGAAACACAAAATGAATTATTTAACTAACACTATCATCATGGTAATAATCATATCACTAACCTTTCTTAATCATACTTAGTGATCATCAAAATGATTATCCTTAAAACTCACTTTTGCTAATAAGACAAAAGACTTTTTAATAAACTTTCTTTTTTAGAAAATGTTTTATTAAAATGGAAAATGAAAATTTGAAAATGGCATATTCCAAATGCTGTTAGAATATCCTTTGAAGGGTTCAAATACCTCAGATATTCCCACCCCACTAAAAGACAAAAAATGGAGCGGAGTCTAGTGGCGGTACCTTAAGTACCTACGCGGTACCTTAGCGATATGGTACCGCGGGGTGAGATAAGGTACCGCGCACAGTAGCCGTTATATATTCGTTGTAACTTTGTCTTCTTTAAATAGTGGGTCAAATCTCATTTTCCAGTAAGCCTCTTGGACGTTTTTCTCAACCCTTTTTCTATTTTCTATAGCATAATCATTAGTAAATGATCACTTAATTTGTTAAGGATGTTTACATATGATTATTTTAACACCCCCAAATTTACACGCAGCGGAATACATGTTTGGGTGCTAAACAATGATACAACAACACATAGTTATTAAAGAACGACTCGAAAAGAGACGTTTTAGATTTATCGTTCCTAAAACATTTGTCAAAGTAGCGTAGTCCCAAGTAATCGTTACCAAAAGATAAGTTAAAACAACATATTGGTTTGTTTTGAAAATGGAACGATAAATAAATCAAAGAGTTTGAACAACAAAAGCAGTACACAACTCCATTCCCCGTGACCTCCGAGCTTCCACTTCTTGATTACCTGAAATACATGTGAGTAAAACAATCAGCAAAAATGCCGAGTGAATCTATAGGTTTATGAAATCAATTTGAACATAAGAAAAGATTATAAGTTTGTGGAATGCTTATAAGCATCAAATAATAATTTGCATCAACAATGATAATTGTATATAGCATAAATTGCAATAAGCTCATGGAACCGAGCCCTTAGACACTCCCATATCAGTCTAATAAGACGAGAGATTTCTTAATTATCGTTACCTCCAGATTATTGGTACATTGCCGTATACCTGACTTCTCAATACAATATGTTCAAACAGTGTGGAGGTCGGGCCTAAGCTTCTATGACAAGTCCATAAAAACTGAACCGGGGCGGCTTCCCCCATAGATCTATTAATTGTACTAGCGGTTAACCCATCATAGGTTAATTAACGGTCCATAATTGAGGCTTTAACTAAGGCAATCACTTAATGCAATTTAAAGGCAACCACGGGTCCATTCATAGAGGGACAAAGCATACCATAAAAATCTTGTGTTCTAAGTTTATAAAACATGTATTCCCCCTCGCGGGTTTAAAATCATTTAATAACTAGTATAAAGCGAGGCTATAGACTCACGTTGATAATGAAAGGCGGATTATCGGCTACGGGCGTGCTTCGGTCATGGAAACCTATATAAATAATAATCGGTCTTAGACTCTTGTCTAATGACTTTTATCAAAATAACAATATACATATGATGATTTTGTACATTTGATGATGATCAAGTGGGTTTATATATCCTTGTTTACTCATTTTAGTGTTTACGTATTGGTAACTTTTTACTAGTTTACTAGTTTTACCTACTTACCTATTTTAAGTCCAATAAGCTTAGTATAAGTTCTTTAACTTGTTTTAATCTATTTTATACCTATATTATCAGTATCTATACTTTCCATGTTGGGCCCAAATGGGTTAAGCCCAATAAGTTCTTTTTATAAGTGTTTAACTTATTTAGTCCAATTATTAGTCCAATATGCTTAGTTAGCTCGTTAATGTCCGTATGTCCTATAGTTCGGGTTTTATCGGTTTTTACTTGTATTAGTTACTTATATATCAGTATATGACTTTTAAAAACTTTACATTAGACGGGTTTGATCGTCTAAGTTTTATTTGGCGAAAAACGTTACTTTTACGGTAATAGCCGAAAAAGTCGTAAAAATCAAGTTTATAGTTTTTATTACTTATAAGTATTATTCCACTACCATTTATATAATTTATCCATTTAATTAACTTTTTACATATTTATATAAATAAGTTTCATAAGTTAGTGGGTTTTTATTTTACATTTTATACAATAAAATTTGAGTGCTTATATAATAATAATAAACATTAATTCTCAAAATCTGATTTTTATTTTCATCTTCACCATTTTTATCATATCTAGAGTTCTATAATGAATTAGAAGCTCATTTTTGGGTGACATGTTCTTCATATTATGTGCTACATTTAACTTAGTTATAACTACTGCTCATTTTAAGTTCATCTTGCCTTAACAGTCCCTACAAAACTGCTTATTCAGATTAGAACACCTAACTTGTTTTGATCATATCTCACTCATTATATTGATTCCATTGCATGACCAACTCTCACATGTGTATAACATCTTTTACTTACTGTAAATGGATTATAACATGCAAGTTTATCAGTTCAAGTTTTAGTTATATACTGTTTTTATACATCCAACTAAATAATCATGATTTTAGCCTTATTTCTTATGGTTATTAACATTTTTAAGCATATTTATCAACACTTGATCCCCACACAACATTTTTATCATCATATATACATCATATACATATACAAAATAAAGAAAATACATTTGTTCTTTACAAAAATAACAAGAGAAAATGGAGAGGATGATCTTCTTTACCAACCAAGTGTATTTCTTGTTTTTGGAAGACAAGAACTTGATGAACACCACAAGTAACTCCAAGATCATCAAACACCAAGAACAATAGTTGAGAAATCAGCCCTAGGACACAAGCAAATCACCTCCAATGTTGTTAATATGGCCACCAAATGATCAAGGCTTCAAGATAACTCCATGATAGAGCTAGTTAACATGTATTTCATGGCTAGAAAAGATTAAAGGGGTGTTTGTAGCTTCAATATGGATGGCAAGGGGTGGTGGTTTTGAGAGGATTTGAAGTAGTTTGCATGTATGGAAAGATGGAAATGATAAGTGGTTAATGGTTTTTGTTAGGAAGTGGAAAGTTGTAAGCTTAAGTTGTAAGCTTACTTACACTTGTAAGTTTGTAGCTAACATGATGCCACATATGGTTGTGGTGTCATGTTGTGCCATCCCATGCTAGCTAGTGGGGTGGGATAAAGTATTTTGTCCCACCTCACTAATTTACGGGTATTCCTCGATTCTAGTTTTCTCGATTTGCGTGCCCTCGGGTCGTTTTACGAAAAACGTTTTTATAAATTATGAATCAACGACACAAAACGAATCCAATAAAAATTGTCTCATCAAAAACGGAGTTCAAAAACGTAAATACGTAATCCTAAGGTTTCCGGTTTAGTCGTAAGGGACGCTAAATTATGCACGTAAGCCCAAATTTAAATCCGTAAATTGTGAGTTCGTCAACCAACACAAAAATAAGTTTCAAAATATTATAAGAGAAAATATTTCACTACCTGAAAATGTTAGATTGTACTTTTTAAAAGTTTAAACGCACACGAAAAATAATAATATAACGACTCGATACGTAATTGAAACGATATCGTCGAAAGTATTAAATATCGAAACTATCGATAATAAAATATAAAATTTTTGGCATCCGTCGGTATCGCGATCACTAGTAGTTCTCGTTGCTCGTCAAAATATTAAAATATAATATTTAATATCGGTTTCAACTTAAACCGTTAAACATAATAATATTTAATGTTATAAAATACTTCAAAATAATTGAAAATAGAATTAAATTATGACCTTATTTTTACGGGTTTTACATCCTCACCACCTTAAGGGAGCGACATCCCGACGCTCAACACGCCTCATACACGAGTTGTTCACTACCCGGAAGGATGACGACATTCCTTAATAAGAAGTCCTTACGTTCCCACGTGAATCTTAATCCACGATCTCCACTGGTTCTTTTACAAAACGCAACTTGTCGTCAAGTGGTATCTCACCAAAAAGGAATAAATAAATCCTTATCCACCAGTCACCCGTCAAGTTCGACACATGAAAATTTTATGAATCACACGAAGCTCATTCGACGACAAGAATAGGTGACAGGATTTTCGGGTAAGTCCAGTTAAAAAGAATGTTGCAATTTAAAGGATAGCCACTGGCCGGATAGCCATGGACACACATCAAAAAGAATTAACAAGAAAAACGTTTTCGTCATCGGAGGGTGCTCACACGCGGGTCCTCACTCAAAAGATAATACAAAGACACCATCTCACTTTCGCCAACGCGCATTAAAGTCTCAATAAACATCGTCGTTGAAAGTCAAAAAGATATTACATAATATATGTTCTACATGATCGGACGTCATCGGATGATGCCGTCTCAAGTTCTCACAACTTACGATCATTTGACTAGATCACACATCATATAAGTACATAAAAATAAAAGGTCGAACAATAACATCAAGTATAGATTTCCATCGTTAATCATCGAGAAAACCTTGAACGAACCCTTGATAATAACCACTTTATCTCCAGAGTCTTTCCACTTGCGGTGTCGGCTTCAAGATACTCCTCGAGGTTGTAACGAATTTATTAACTCCATTCATTAAGAGATTCGGTCCTCAATCATTCTACAAGTACACGCATAAATCCTGGTGACACTTATCGTTTCTTCTTATACACTGCTTCCCGAGATTCATTTTAAACTCAGAATAAAATAGTAATCTTCAATACGAGGAACAGAACGAGATAAAAATGACTTCAATAAACGCATAAACGAACAAGATGTGGTAAAATGATTTAAGATTAACGATCGACGAGGGATCTCGACTCACGTAACCGTAAAACATAATTATTCACAATACTAGAAAAATGAGAGCGAAGAATGAATTAAATATTAACATTAAAATAACGTTTGTCACAATTATCCGTCCCGGATTTGGTATTACCTTAAGACTCATTTGAGGTACTTTCTTGATAAAGATGATATATTAAAAATATAAGTTAAATAGCTTCATAATTTATTTTGGTTGTCTTAAGAAACTTTGAAAGAATGACATGAATTTTATAAATTAAACTCATATTGTTGGTTACAATTAGAAGATATAATTTCCAAATTAAATCATTATTAGGAATATAAATTAAACCGGTAATTTCATTACATTAAAAGTAAAGTATGATAAGTCAATTAGTTCAAAAGGTAGAACATAATTTTATTTTTAAACATTAGTTTTAGTTATACAAAATATGATGTATAAATTTGACCTTTTACTTGTAATGGTTATTTCGATAATTGAAAATCATTGAAAAATGTATAAAAGTTCCATAAATTTTTTATAATACTTTGTAGAAATACATACAGGTGTTTATTATTTCAAAATAACACGGGATATATTCGGGTTTTGAAATGTGACAAGATAACAAACGAATACGAATGAAAATAATAGTCAACAATTAATACGAAATCAATGGTACAAAAGAGAACGAAGTAAATGTCGTATCAATTCTTAAAGAGAATAATAAAATAAAGGCGTTGATGGTAAGACGATAAGAAATAGTAAGATTAAACAAGTTGTCAATTTTGTTAGTGCGGTCGGTGGTTCACCAACATCAGCTCGTTAACTTAGCGGTGGTCGATACATGATCGGAAATAAGATCCATACAAAAATTTTAATCAAAGAAAATTTCTAATAATCACTTGTAATTAAAACAAATCAAATGAACGATGTTAGTGTTTAAAGAGAGAGGTCAAAGCACGGTTCACAAGAGTGGGTTTCGAGACAAACGAGAGTGACGGACGTCATCCCGGATATACGGAAATCACTCTAGTGATAATTCATTATTCACGTGCGGAGACATTCCAAAGATCTACCCAGTCGCATAAAGAAGATTGCACGAGAAGGAAGGATAAAACATCGAGACTTTCAAGTCATTTATCAACAGTCAGTAATTATACGAACGGTCAAAAGAAATCAGTTATAAGACAAAATGAAGTAACAAGTAGAAAAACGATTGTCGAGTAAAAACGTATTCGTAAGCGCGTAATTCGTTCAAGAAAAGGTAAGAAAACGTATGCGGATGCATAGAAATTGTGTTACTTGCATAAAATATAAAGGTTTTCAAAACTTCCTTTCACTTTATTTCATTTTATTTATCTTTATCATAAATACAAGTAAAAAGTTGATTATTATCAAGATTTTTAAGGTGACTACTATTCAGCCTAGCATGGCTCCTTCTAAATTAGACATAGGTGATCAGGCCATGTATAATTTAGGGCTAGCAATGCAGTGCTTCATTTCGTCGAAAAGTATTACGTTTCTTATGTTTATATAAACCATGCCATTTGTAAAATGGAATTTAAAAATAGTTTATAAATTTATAGGATACAAGTAATTTGTGAGATACTTAATAAGCAACTTTTAATCTTACGAAAAGTATTAAGACCAAAGTAAAAACAATTGGCGAAAATAATCATAAAACAATATCAGATTTATTTATAATATGACATTATGACAACGTATAAAGTAGTCAAAGTTTTGCAAAAAGTGGCAAATAGTAGCTCATAAAACAACCAATGAAATGGTTACAAGTTGTTAAGTTTTCAAAGGGTTATAAGGTTTAGACGAAAACGTCATGAGATACGCGATAAGAATGTCAACGAAGAATGTGAAGGCAAAACTTCAAAACTCAACTCAAATCAGTGAAAGGTTAGAAGAAAACGAAAATAAAATAACATCGAATGACAAATGAGTCATATATATGAAAAGAATAAAACAATCCACATGTGTATTGTTTGTAAGATACTCAACACAACATGCTTTTAAGAAAGTATGTTATTCGTTTTTAAATTACACCATTAATCCGGTAATTGCTAATCCTGTACTGTTTCTATTTTTAAATATTTTCACATGCAACTAGTATTCGTTAGTTGTAAAATAATATTTGTTAAAATTTTACGATCTCAAATGAAATCAAAACAGCTTAGAAACATTTAAAACTCATGTTCTGAATTTTCTATCAGATTTAACTTTTAAATATGACCCGATTAATTGACCCGATAAACGACATCTCCAAGACTCAGAGTCTAAAGCACTTAAATGCAAAACGATGTTTCAGACGACTTTCTAGTTTTACCCGAGACCTGAAACCCAATGTAAAATGACCAAAATACCCCTGCAAGTTCTGTGCAGGTTTGACTGTTTTATTTTAAAAACGCAGTTTTACTTTTATGTTTTGACCTGTTATACTGCCCCTGCAGTTTCTACATAAAATGTATTTTTCGACACTTCCTAACGACTCAAAATATATACATATATACACACATGTCTTGTGGATTTTATAACAACGAAAAATAAATCTCATAATGAGCATCAAATAATAATATAGCATAATGAATGACACAAGATGCTTCAAGGTATTCAACACGAAATTTAGGAAGTAAAACGGTAATTGACGTTCGTAATTTAAGTTTCAAGGGGCAATGTAGGCAAATCTCCTTGGTGCCACGATTGTCCAAAAACACAAAACATAAAAAGAAAAGAATGGAACATTAACATGCTACACTCCGGGAGCGAGAAGGTTAATGAATAACAAATGATACAATTTTATATAAGTAAAATCGTATTCCAATCTAGCGCCATAATCTAGACGATGATTTATAAAATGACGATGACGTTACCGAGATATAAATGAACAATACACTTCGGAGTCGATACATATAAATGTCAATAAATAGCGGTTAGTCTATTCCAAGGACACATTGAGCTACACAATGGTCTAGAAACTACGTTAAAAGACGTCCAGGCACAAATAGCCGGAAGACGATTTGGACATCTATATAGATATCACAAAGGGTTAAATAATGAAAGTAACGCGCGCAGATGAACGTATGTAAGGTCATAATATAAAATTTGCAATAAAAGCAATTTAAATACTTCAAAAATAAATACAGAAAGATCTTGAAAATTCAATGTATTTATTTAAGTTAATCATTAATAAATGATAAACTTTTATCGAAAAGTTTAACGACATAAATATATATCGATAAAGGATTATAGTATTTATTTAGAAATACTTAGCAATAAGGCATACATAATAATGTATACTAAAGTTGTAATCCCAGAAGTAGCTTGAACCTGAAGTCACGCGAAATCATGTGCACCGACTCTTTGAAAAATAAAACCGACAGTTATAGTTTAGGTTTTTAGAAAAAGACCTAGTTCTCTATAACTCATGGCTCTAGTACCAATCTTTAACACCCCCAAATTTACATGCAGCGGAATACATCTTTGGGTGCTAAACAATGATACAACAACACATAGTTATTAAAGAACGACTCGAAAAGAGACGTTTTAGATTTATCGTTCCCAAAACATTTGTCAGAGTAGCGTAGTCCCAAGTAATCGTTACCAAAAGATAAGTTAAAACAACATATTGGTTTGTTTTGAAAATGGAACGATAAATAAATCAAAGAGTTTGAACAACAAAAGCAGTACACAACTCCATTCCCCGTGACCTCCAAGCTTCCACTTCTTGATTACCTGAAATACATGTGAGTAAAACAATCAGCAAAAATGCCGAGTGAATCTATAGGTTTATGAAATCAATTTGAACACAAGAAAAGATTATAAGTTTGTGGCATGCTTATAAGCATCAAATAATAATTTGCATCAACAATGATAATTGTATATAGCATAAATTGCAATAAGCTCATGGAACCGAGCCCTTAGACACTCCCATATCAGTCTAATAAGACGAGAGATTTATTAATTGTCGGTTACCTCCAGATTATTGGTACATTGCCGTATACCTGACTTCTCAATACAATATGTTCAAACAGTGTGGAGGTCGGGCCTAAGCTTCTATGACAAGTCCACAAAAACTGAACCGGGGCGGCTTCCCCCATAGATCTATTAATTGTACTAGCGGTTAACCCATCATAGGTTAATTAACGGTCCATAATTGAGGCTTTAACTAAGGCAATCACTTAATGCAATTTAAAGGCAACCACGGGTCCATTCATAGAGGGACAAAGCATACCATAAAAATCTTGTGTTCTAAGTTTATAAAACATGTATTCCCCCTCGCGGGTTTAAAATCATTTAATAACTAGTATAAAGCGAGGCTATAGACTCACGTTGATAATGAAAGGCGGATTATCGGCTACGGGCGTGCTTCGGTCATGGAAACCTATATAAATAATAATCGGTCTTAGACTCTTGTCTAATGACTTTTATCAAAATAACAATATACATATGATGATTTTGTACATATGATGATGATCAAGTGGGTTTATATATCCTTGTTTACTCATTTTAGTGTTTACGTATTGGTAACTTTTTACTAGTTTACTAGTTTTACCTACTTACCTATTTTAAGTCCAATAAGCTTAGTATAAGTTCTTTAACTTGTTTTAATCTATTTTATACCTATATTATCAGTATCTATACTTTCCATGTTGGGCCCAAATGGGTTAAGCCCAATAAGTTCTTTTTATAAGTGTTTAACTTATTTAGTCCAATTATTAGTCCAATATGCTTAGTTAGCTCGTTAATGTCCGTATGTCCTATAGTTCGGGTTTTATCGGTTTTTACTTGTATTAGTTACTTATATATCATTATATGACTTTTAAAAACTTTACATTAGACGGGTTTGATCGTCTAAGTTTTATTTGGCGAAAAACGTTAATTTTACGGTAATAGCCGAAAAAGTCGTAAAAATCAAGTTTATAGTTTTTATTACTTATAAGTATTATTCCACTACCATTTATATAATTTATCCATTTAATTAACCTTTTACATATTTATATAAATAAGTTTCATAAGTTAGTGGGTTTTTATTTTACATTTTATACAATAAAATTTGAGTGCTTATATAATAATAATAAACATTAATTCTCAAAATCTGATTTTTATTTTCATCTTCACCATTTTTATCATATCTAGAGTTCTATAATGAATTAGAAGCTCATTTTTGGGTGACATGTTCTTCATATTATGTGCTACATTTAACTTAGTTATAGCTACTGCTCATTTTAAGTTCATCTTGCCTTAACAGTCCCTACAAAACTGCTTATTCAGATTAGAACACCTAACTTGTTTTGATCATATCTCACTCATTATATTGATTCCATTGCATGGCCAACTCTCACATGTGTATAACATCTTTTACTTACTGTAAATGGATTATAACATGCAAGTTTATCAGTTCAAGTTTTAGTTATATACTGTTTTTATACATCCAACTAAATAATCATGATTTTGGCCTTATTTCTTATGGTTATTAACATTTTTAAGCATATTTATCAACACGTGATCCCCACACAACATTTTTATCATCATATATACATCATATACATATACAAAATAAAGAAAATACATTTGTTCTTTACAAAAATAACAAGAGAAAATGGAGAGGATGATCTTCTTTACCAACCAAGTGTATTTCTTGTTTTTGGAAGACAAGAACTTGATGAACACCACAAGTAACTCCAAGATCATCAAACACCAAGAACAATAGTTGAGAAATCAGCCCTAGGACACAAGCAAATCACCTCCAATGTTGTTAATATGGCCACCAAATGATCAAGGCTTCAAGATAACTCCATGATAGAGCTAGTTAACATGTATTTCATGGCTAGAAAAGATTAAAGGGGTGTTTGTAGCTTCAATATGGATGGCAAGGGGTGGTGGTTTTGAGAGGATTTGAAGTAGTTTGCATGTATGGAAAGATGGAAATGAGAAGTGGTTAATGGTTTTTGTTAGGAAGTGGAAAGTTGTAAGCTTAAGTTGTAAGCTTACTTACACTTGTAAGTTTGTAGCTAACATGATGCCACATATGGTTGTGGTGTCATGTTGTGCCATCCCATGCTAGCTAGTGGGGTGGGATAAAGTATTTTGTCCCACCTCACTAATTTACGGGTATTCCTCGATTTTAGTTTTCTCGATTTGCGTGCCCTCGGGTCGTTTTACGAAAAACGTTTTTATAAATTATGAATCAACGACACAAAACGAATCCAATAAAAATTGTCTCATCAAAAACGGAGTTCAAAAACGGAGTTCAAAAACGTAAATACGTAATCCTAAGGTTTCCGGTTTAGTCGTAAGGGACGCTAAATTATGCACGTAAGCCCAAATTTAAATCCGTAAATTGTGAGTTCGTCAACCAACACAAAAATAAGTTTCAAAATATTATAAGAGAAAATATTTCACTACCTGAAAATGTTAGATTGTACTTTTTAAAAGTTTAAACGCACACGAAAAATAATAATATAACGACTCGATACGTAATTGAAACGATATCGTCGAAAGTATTAAATATCGAAACTATCGATAATAAAATATAAAATTTTTGGCATCCGTCGGTTCCGCGATCACTAGTAGTTCTCGTTGCTCGTCAAAATATTAAAATATAATATTTAATATCGGTTTCAACTTAAACCGTTAAACATAATAATATTTAATGTTATAAAATACTTCAAAATAATTGAAAATAGAATTAAATTATGACCTTATTTTTACGGGTTTTACAATTATCCTCTTGATCCCCTCCTTTACCATGTCCAATGAGAAGATCACTCACTCACTAGTGTAGTGATAAAGATGAATTTATGAGCTAGGCATATTCATCATGATACCTTTGTGTTTTAGGTCAATCCAATGTATTTATGAATACTTGGACTAGTTGTGTTCATCCAAGTTATTTGTGAATACTTGGATTTGTTGTGTACATCCATTGCATATGTGTTTGCTTGGATTTGTGTTGTGTAAATCCAAGCTACATGTGTGTACTTGGATAAGTCTAGTTGAGTTGTAATAGATTTGATTAGGAGTTCTCACTAAACTATAAAGTGACGTGGTTGTGTCTTGTGAGTTCTCACTAAACTTTAAAGTGATTAGTAGTTGTGTTGTGTGAAGTTCTCACTTAGCTTCAAAGTGAAGAGTCGTGAAGATTGGTTCTAGCTTTCGATTAGAACTCGACATCTAGCCTTGTGTCATAAAATGGTGAAGTAGGCAACGTCGTGAAGATTGGTTCTACCTTAAGATTAGAACTCGACATCTAGCCTTGTGTCGTAAAATGGTGAAGTAGGCAACGTCGTGAAGATTGGTTCTACCTTAAGATTAGAACTCGACATCTAGCCTTGTGTCGTTAAATTGTGAAGTAGGCAACGTCGTGTAGATTGGTCCTAGCTAAAGATTAGGTCTCGACATTTAGCTTAGTGTCGGAAAATAATGTAAGCAACGATGTAAGGTTTACTCCGCCGAGAAGGGAGCTTGTGGATATAGTGGAAATCTCGAGTAGGTGTACTCGAGGAGTGGAGTAGAAACGAGGATAGAGCCTCGTTGTCGAACCACTATAAATCTTGGTGTCTTCCCACTAGGTTGTCTCCTTCCTTGCTCTTTACTTATTTCATTATCATTATACTTGCTTATTATTCTTGCTAGTGCATTTCAATTGAACCTAATCATTATGCAACTTAGCTTTAAGTAAAAGATAGTTTTGATACAAACAAATTGAAAGAAATTTTAATTTGGTCACCAATCGAAGAGAAACTATTCAACCCCCCCCCCCCCCCTTCTAGTTTCTACAATTGGTATCAGAGCGATGGTCACTCAAGATCTTTGAAGTATATTGTACTTTAAAACTTGGATCGATCCATTGTCTCCTCAAATTAGAAGGTCTAGTTGTACTAAAGTTTCTCTTTGGTCAAAACTATGTTTTCTTTGAAAAATAGGTCTTTTAATTGATAACATTGCATCCCACTTAAGATTAGTAGCCTTTATGCATTTTAGATATACTCTTGAAATGTATCTACTAGTTTGCATCTTGCTTTGTGTAGGTACTCATGAAGATCAATCACTTAATTGGTTGTGGATTGAGTTACTTGCACTTGTAGAAGAATCATTTTCATTGATCTTTAACATCTTTGAATGATGATACCAAGATGATTGGGAATGATACTAGTCCTTGAAGACTTAGTACTCATCATAGTCATTGATTGGGCATAGCACTTATTCCTTCATGGATTGCTCTTTGTGGCCAAGGTACGCTTTCGTTCTTCCACACGCCCTTTGATCATTCTTTTGATCATTGCTTGACTATATGCTTGTTCTCGGCATCCTTGCCTTGACATTTATTTGTGGTTTGTGCTTCTTTTCTTTATCCTCTCAAACCTTCATTGCTTGGATACTTGACTCACTATGGTGATGTAAAATGAGTTAGTAGAAGCTTAAAGTATCAAGCATGATTTACATGGTTTGCACCCATATGGTTAGTAGGCCCTTTGTGGGAGAGAAAGTGAATTAATACTTTGCTCATATTCTAGTTTAGACTAAGACTATTATTGAAAGTGATCTTAGTTTAGACTTGAATAATTGCTTTGTGCTTATTCATTACCAAAGCCGTTTATCGTTTCGCCAGAAAGGCACGTCTTAAACCACTATATATGACACAAGCTCTTCGTTTCAACTACTTGAAGATTGTCATTAATCCCTTGAGCATTGATCCTAGTCTTGATTCACTTCTCTTGACTTCTCTCCACTTAGTCGTTTTGCTACGAGTAGTCGTTTGTCCGTTTCGGTTCTTTTCGATCTTGATTTAACTCGTAATCCTTCGTTAAGGCATATTTCTTAGTGTTATGATGATCCAATGATATTCTAAAAGGCTCATGATTTAATTTTAAGTTTTTTAGAAAAACTGGATTTTCAAAATTTGGTGTTTTTCAGAGATAGAAACCTGCCTCTATAGGTGGTTCCTTATCTCCGCGGCTCAAACCCGCGGTTCCTTATCGATAAGGTACCGCGGGCAGAAACTTTTGTCAGAGCGCCAGTTTGTGTTTTTTATTCTTTTTCAAACCAAACTCTCTCTCTCTCTCCCAAAAACACACAGCCGACGGGTTTTACCTTTTCCACCATTGTTGAAGCTTCCAAAACCTTCAATCACTCAAATTAATTGATTCCAAGTTGTGGGTTTCACTCATCCTTCATCTAACATCAATTAATTGTAAGTATTTTCTTTCAATTTCATCTATTTTGTTCTAGGGTTCATCCTTTCATAATTGGGGATTTTTAAAATTGAAATTGAATTAAAACCTTAATAGGAATGTGGGCTGACATAGTTATTTTACTATGATTCCTTAGGTTCATATTCATTAAGATTTCACTAAAACCCACTTGTAGAACAAATCCGAAATTAAGCTAAATGATTTTGGTTAAAGGATGGATTTGAGATGAAGCCATGAACAAGTAGGTAATGATATTGTTAATGCTTACCTAAAAACCTTTTTTTGACAAACCAGTGTTCTAATCCATTGTTGATCTAACATAGATCATGTGTTCTTGGTCAATGATGGAATAGACACATTGTGAACATGAAAATGATATGGATTCAATCCTATGTTTGTCAAGAAATTGATATAACACATTTTCATTTTTCTTTTTCCTTTTCATTTTTCATATGAGTGATTGGAGAAATGTTGTTTTGTATTTAGGTACTTAATCATGCCTTCTCAATATCAAAAAGATCATCAATTCACTAGAGATTATATGCCCGACATCTCTCAAACCTTTGTTTCCCCTCAACTCCAAAACGCTTTTCCATCCCTTTCCTCTCGTTGTTTCCATGAGGGTAGGATTGTAGACTCAAGAATAGCGGGAGATAATTATATCAACTCTATGTTCGAGCTAATTGGGTTTGATTGTTTGCTTTACATAGACGAGGTAATTTATCCCTTGTTCCGTCTTGAGTTCTTTAGTACCTACTGCATGCTTGAAATCAACGACCAAATCTTTATCCGTTTCTTGTTGAATGGTCAAATCATTCAATATTCCCTCGATGACTTTGGTGATATTCTTGGTGTGCCATTTGAAGGCACTTGTCGTTTCACGGATAAGTGGAGACTAGATGCTCTCTTGGAGTTAAACGACAAACCTCCAAATGAAACCACCGAAGTTGATCTAAATTTCATCCTTGAAATCATCACGAAAGAGCGTAGTGGAAACGTTGTGAGAAGTCTTCATACAAATGTGCGAAATGTGAATAGGTATGAAGTGCTCTCAAACGACCTTAAGGATTATATGCTCCAATGGGCAAACATCCTTAGGGAAAATGTGTTTTGTCTTGGAGGGAACCGGGATCATATCCCGGCTTGCATGGGGCATATGTTGTTTTGCCTATTTACTTCCACCAAGTACAATCTTTCATATTACATCGCTCTACGTATAAATTATGCTCTTTCCAAACCCAAAACAAACCTCCCTTATGCTATGCTTCTTACTCGCCTCTTTAGAAGGGTTGGTCAAGATTTTCCTCAACTCGATCTTTCTCGCTTTAACCCGGTTCAACGGGTTATGTTGCCTATTCAAGAGGCGTATCAACGAAAGCAAAGAAGTGACCGTGGTTCGAGAAAATCCGACCATCAAGAGCCGGATGAGGAGGACACCGATATGCCACCAAGTGATGGTGATGGCATCGGTCCTAGTTCTCATTTTGACTCTTCGAGAAACTCCCATCCATCCTCAAATCAATTCGAGGATGATTTTGAAGACTTAGCTCCTCCTCCTCACCCTTCTAGTGATGTTCCTGAAGATCTCAATATGGAGCATCTTTATCGTGAGAATCTTACAACCCGGGGAGAATTACATGAACACCGAGTGGAGTCAAGAAAAGGGTTCAAGTATTTGGGAAAGATGATCAAGGGTTTAGGAAAGAAAAGGAGGTGAAGACTTTGAAGTTGTGTCAAAGTTTGGATTTGATGGTTTAACATTTGGTTATTAACACTTTGGTTTAGTTGTTTATTAACTTGTGTTGCATGCTTGGATTACCATTTATTTTGATCCTTAACGTTTATTATGCCATCATGTTTGTGTTTTACATAGCTTTGTGCATGCCTTTTGATAGTTAGCTTATTAGATTATGATCTGTAGTTAACTTTGGCTTGTGAAACTTTTGGGAAAAATCTGGGTTTATCAAAAACTGGAATGGAAAATTTTTGAAAACCTTTTGGTCGCGGTTCCATATCGACCCGCGGTTCCTTATCGATAAGGTACCGCCGGTCCTAGATAAGGAACCGCCGGCCACTATGCACGACAGCATCTTTGCTTTACACTGTTTTCTTAATTTTGTGTAAACCTTGCATGATTTTCAGTAATAAACTGCACATTTCCTAAACTAGGGTATCTAATTTCATTATTCACCTAAAATGATTTTAACCCATTACTAGTTTGGATCATCCCCTCAACCATTTAAACCCACCTTGTTTGCCATGTTCTTCACACATCAAACATACTTCCCTAAACCTTAAACCACCCTAATCAACCATGGTGTGTACCAAAACCTCAAACACTTCCAAGACCTCCAACCCAAGAAAAACACTCAAAATAAGGGTTAAGGTAGCTAAGCCTAACTCTTCACCTTTCCATACACCTAAGAATGATAATGCTCCTATCCTCATTTCTTCATCACCTTCCCCACTTCTTGCACCATGCAAGACCTCCTCCACCCATGGTACTAACCACTCCATTGGTTCTACCTCCTCTTCATTCAATTCTAGAATGAATGAGCTTTCTTCACCCTTCACTCCAAGTGTCACACCCCCAATTTATCAGAGTAATACAACACAATGGGGTGCGAGGGTCATGACTATCAAAAGACATAGATACAAAGAACGACTATTTAAAAGTCGTTTTAATTTAATTAAAAGCATAAAACTTGTTTCGGAAGCGAATTACACCAGATCATAACAAAATATTGTTTCAAAAGACTTTAACATTGATCCAAATATCCATATACTAGTCACGACCATTTTCATTTAAAAATCTCCCATGCATAACCACGTCACTCCTCCGTCTTGATACCTGAGAAAAACATTGCTAAAGCGTCAACACAAAGGTTGGTGAGTTCATAGGTTTTAGTTTAAATAGTGTGATGAACCATAAGATTTCCAAGGCAACCGGCATATAATCTCGTAACAAATACAAAATTATAATCAAAAGTATACGTTTTAATCACCTACGCCTAAGCTCGTGACACCGAAGCGTTAACCTCAACCAACAAGAAATAATAAGAGCCCGAGCAAATGCCTATCCCGAAGCATTTGTAAATCCTCAAATGTAAGTGTATCTAACTTTGTCCACACAACCAAATTAGATAGGGAGGTTAGTCCCGATAGATCTATCCATAACATTCGCGCTTACACAAAGTAATTAACTGTTCACGATAGTGGGCTAAAGCATCTAGGGATATCGCTACTTAGACATCATGTAGGCAAACGTATGAGTTTAAAGCACTTATGTTTATCCGTTAAAAACAAGCAATGTTCTCACCCCAAAATAGTTAAAGCAATTAAAAGTGGGGCTATGAAACTCACCTCGATGAAGTAGTGAACATGATCAATAAAGATAGCACGGGAAATCAAGGCACGCAAAACGATGCGCAAACGATCTACTCGTAACCTAAGTAAAATATTCGTACTTAGGCTAAATAAAATAATTATTAACGTACAATACACTTGGTTGATAATTTATACTTGCTCTTGATTTATAAAAATGTTTTTATACATTTTTCATGTTCGTCCATTTTAGTCACGGGGTCGACTTTGGGCTTTAATAAATCGTTATTTATTAGTCCGAAAAATAATCGGGTTCTTGTTATAAAAACTAGACAACGAGCTCTTCGATATTTGCTAAATATCGTATTTTAATATAGTCTCTAAGTATAGCAAATAATTATGCAAAGGGGTTCACTTACAATAGAATAAAAGAAAAGTAACGTTCTAATATTTCCAAGTGTTGATCAAGCATTTTTAAAAATTAATTGCGAGTTCGTTACTTAACTTTAAGACAAACCGAAAGTCACGTTATAAACTAGGCCATGTCAAGTTTATCTAGGTATTTTTGTCTTTACGGGGCATGGCCATTAAGACGATCAAAACTAGGTGTAAAGTAGGGTCTATGGGTCAAAATTTAATTAGTAGGTATACACTTTTAGCAATTGTAAATTAAATGGAAAAGGTCATTTTGTGTTCACACTTCATTTATGGAAATAGTCTTGTTGTTTGGTGTTGTACCTACGAAGGAAACCAATAAGAAAAGAAACATTCAACTTGCATTTTTCATTTTCATCCATACCATACATACATGTATACATATAACATAAAAAGGGAAATTTGCCTTTGTTGGTTGTTGTCCCTGCCCACGCAGCCTACACAAGAAAGGGTGGTGGTCCTTATTTGATTTATCTACCCATCATACATACATGGTAAAACACATCATTCTCATAGCATACACCTAATCACAAAGGGAAAATGCCTACTGTCTGTTGGTTGTTCCCTGGGCACGCAAGTACAGTAGGAAAGAAGGGAGTAGTTTGCTTTTACATTTCAATGTTTAACATACAAACATACATACATCACCATACGTCTAATTTGAGAAGTACCTTTGGGTGCTACTGTTCGCAGGTTATGTCCAAATAATGGAGGTCTTATTTGCTTTGTTACTTATCATGTAAGTGTATACATACTATGGTAACCACATATTTCACATAGCATGCACTTTTCACACAGTAGGTTCAAAGGAAAAACGGGGTGTCCACTGTTCTTACTGTTTTCTCAGCAGGTACCCAAAAGAGGGAATGGTCTTTTCCTAAGCATGTCCCAACAATTATTTTCCCCCTTTTAACTTATAATTTTGACAACAGTACACTTTGGTTCTTATTTGCACATGGCAGTCTGCACACACACACACTAGCAGGGTGGGGATCTTATGCTTCTAAACCACACATACACTTTGGACATAAAATCAAGCACACTTATTTACTCTTACTAGTCCAGGTTCATACGCTGTAATATCACACAAACAAGCATTACAGCCATAAGGCTTCAACATGTACTGCTACATTTTATGTATGAAATCTAGCCAGTTAAAGTTTATGCACATGGTATTATAACATGCAGGAAAAATATGCACTATTAAAAATCCCATACAGTTTCTTGAACCCAAAAAAAAAGACATATGTTTTCTGCTTATTATCAAACACGCAATCACATAACACATTTCCCTAGTTTTAGTATTCCACTGTTCATACTATATCCTCCTAGCTTTGCTTGTTTTCTGCTTATGCAAAACGTGTTTGTAAAAGTACACGCACACACATATCCATGTTGGCAGGGGTTATTTACATGCATGCACACACAAATTAGGCTGTTTTTCCTGCAAGGTTTCACCCACATAATACGTCTTTAACCATGGCATCATATAAGCACGATCTCGCGTGTGCATGTACCTCTACTCTTAGGGTTTCTCGTTGTTTGACTTGTGGAACACTTACACCAGATCTTTACATATTCTCATGCTTAGTTCATCAAAATAATACTTGTTTCTTGACATAAAATCATACATACATTTACATGTTTCTGGTTTGTTAATGGGTCTCGATCATACCCAACCCTTGTTCTCTCGAGGACATGTTTAGTTTAAGACATGACTTAGTTCATTATGTAAAGACCCAGCAAACCTTTAAGGTCTACGCTTCATGCGTACATTTCTTGTCCATAATTTGGTTTAGGTTATTACTCATATTCGCAACATACCCCATCCCGTGACTTGGTTTATATTATTTGGTGCATCTTCTTGGTTTAAAAGTTTTGAGCAAGTATATTATCAACCAAAACTAGATACAAAAGAAAGAAAGGAAGTCTTACAAGAAGTCCTTAGTATTCGAAAGGTGATAAGGTGAGTAAGAACTAGGATGTAGAATATCTACGCTTGGCTTAAACCGACCATCTCTTAGTTTCTCTTTCCTTGGCAGCGGCTAAGGTGATCACACGAGGGTTTCTAAGTGGGAGCTTGTGATATGTGTGTTGTGGTGATGCTTTGGTTTCTATTTATAGCCAAATGGGGAGCTCCATAGTAACTAATCTATTAGTTAGGGTTTTGAGGGGTATTTGGTTCAATTGTAACCAGTAAGTCTAAATCACCCAAGTACACTAGATTAACGTGAGGGATTGGGAAGAGTAAAAGGTTTCTTGGATTCGTTTATAGCAGGGAGCATCATGGGGAAAGTAAGTCTCCTTCGTTGACTAAGTTTACTAGGGGGTGCTTTGTACAAATACAAGCAAACGCATGTAGGGTATTGGTGGTACTCGTTAGTTGTAGAAGAGAAAGGGGACAAAAGTACCTCATAATAAATGGGTGGGTGAAGTACTAGATTTAAAATTGTGAATGTGAGGGAGAGGGCTAAAGGAAAAACGTGAGTTATACATGGGGTTGGGGAACCGGTTTTTGGTGGACTAAGAAATGTTTATGGTTTTTTCTAATATTGACATTTTCTTGTATTTTGAAAACTCTATTTGTGTAATATAGAAAGGCTAAAAACTTTTAAGTGAATAGCTTAAATCGCGTATGAGATTCCTAAGTGAGATTACGTTGATGTAAATGAATTTCGATTCCTAAGATAAAATTTCTTATCACGTAACATAAACGAATAATAAGTCATTCAAGTAGTAATTGATACGAACTTCATTCTTAAAATTTAAATTAGTACACAAGATACGCGTAAACAATCGGGAATATCAATAGACACACAAGTCTAACTCGAACTATCGCGTTTCACGTAAATTAAATAGATTTCGAAATTCACGTGTGTGACATTCGTAATCCCTTAAATTGAGTTTTGTCCTCAAAACTAGCACGTCGATGTCGTTATTAAAACAAGAGGTCAATTAAATTTTATCTTCCTTCATGGTGTCCAACGCGTTCGTTTTTCTTTGGTTTGTTGGTAAGATTAAAATTACTATAAACCTTGTTAGGATTAAAACGAACGAAAGTTTCTTCCGACTTGCACATGGTTCTATAGCGTTTCCCAAGCCTTTTCTCGTATGTCATTTTTTTCTCGACGACGTCGGTTTTGTTTAATGAGTTTTCTCATTATTAACTTTCGCGTCGTACCGCGTATCACTTCGACTTTAAAGTGTCGCGTATTGTTATTTTTCGCCTAGATGGATATATATTGTACTTTCGAAAATCGTTCCACATAGTTTCAGTTAACCCCGTTCACATTAACCGTCTACTTGGTAGCGATAAGTAGCGTATGCGTCAAGGTTTCTTAAATTGGTTTCCCAAAAATCTAGAGCAATTGATCGTCCTAACACATGGTGGTCAAGACGTTTCTTCCTTTTATGTGACATTCAATAATTTCGTTAATTAATCAGTTTAGCTTGCGTTCTTCCGCGTTTATCTTCATGGAGAGGAAAACGGGTGCATAATTTATATTAGATTTAAATCATAGTTCGTTCGGATTCCTTCTATGAGGAAAGTATATAATATTTCTTAAGCTTATGTGTACGGTGTGATGCTCAACCATCGTTAGGAAAAATAGATCTTTGTCCGGATGGTTTCGGTATCTCAATTATATACGAAAGCACACTTATCTTGACCCAACCGTTCTTTAACATCGGTTATGTTACGGCGAGTTCTAGATATCCGTTAAATTTGGATTTCACTCAAATGACTTTTCGTTCTCCTCATTATTATTTACAAGTTGTTTTCGATTTTTCCAACTCTAATCTATTTGAGTCTAATTGTCGTCAAAAACAATTGACGTTCTTCGTATTTGCGTGTCACAACCGCTTTTGTATGTAATAGTGGCGAAGAAAACAATTATACTAGGTTTACTCGTATTGACGCTTTTACTTAAGGCGGTATAAAAATGTTCGACGTTCGTAGCACGTGATAAATTTTTCTTTGATGAATAGGGAAATTTTACTAGTACTAATATATTTCATTTTTAAGATGACTACTATGAGCATACTCGCGTTCGACCACGATCATACGTAGTTGATCAAGCTACGTACGTCTCGGGACCAACGGTTGCATCCTCCTTTTCATCACAATTGACTCTTTGAGGTTGTAATTATATATTGGTAGTCCATAGTACATTTCGTTCGTTACGTTGTTCACTTCCATAATCGACAAATTAGCGCGTAGTTCATTTCATTTGTAACCATTGCTCACTTTTCTCAATCGACGAAATAAATCCCATAAGTATTCATACTAGTTCTTGTCAAATTTATCAATAGTCTTTGTTCTCCACATTGAGTTGGTCGTCAAACCAAGTTCCAAAACTTTACATGGTAGTTCTTACCAAAAATATTTCGCTATTAGTTGCGGCATTTGATTAATAGTACCTTTACTAATCTTTCAATTAACTTATCACGATCATTATTATTCCCGCTAATAAGTGTTTCCAGTGGTGATTTCTAATAGTAAAAAGAATTGATATTTTCTAAAGAATATTTTGTAAAAAAATCTTTTAGTGAAAGTTTACTTTATTTATTTCTCTTCGATAAGTGAAGAAAAGATTGTAGAAGAAAACTCTTTCTTAAGTAAAATTTTTGGTCGATGAATTTTTCTCCGACACATGAAAAATAAATAAATAAAATAAAATAAAATTTTCTCGTTGGTTACACAAAAGAGTCTTTTAAAAACAACACAATTTATTTGAAGACTTGGAGTATGGTTACATAATTAAGTTTCTTGGCGGTAACATCGACGGACATCGAGTCACTTGATTTGCATAAAAGTAAAATAGTTCATAATAGATAAATTTCTACGCTTTATCCATGACGAGGGTAGAAACCCTTGGGTTGATATTTGAAGATTGTCGGCGCATCTTTCTTGAAAGACGAACGGTGTAAAACGTTTGTGGGGTAACTAACGCTCTTTGCCCCCGAGCTTCCTTCTTGGGCAATTTCTTTCCCTTTTCGAAGTATTTCTCATCTTAATTGGCATTCCTCCATGTAGCATTTATTCATATTATTCTCATGGGACTATAACACTCGACAATCACCCTCCAAGTGCCCAAAGTCATCGCAAAGCATGCAATGGTTCGCACAACTACCTTTGTGGTGGTAGTCACACTTGCGACAATATGGAAGGTTGCCGAGATACTTCTTGTTCAAGATCGAAGTTGTTTTGGGAACATCCTTCGGGAAATTTGTCCTTGCACAACAAGTAAAGGGTGGTAAGGTTTTTCCTTGGTGATCACGTGGCGCTTTCCACGAGTGATTCTTTGGTTTAGTCATAGAGTGAAGTTTTAGTCTCTCGGCACTTTGCTTTATGGTGTTCAAGCATGGGTGGTTTTTCATCATAGAGCACCTCCTCTCATAAGGCCCTTTTCTTCCACTAACGGAGTGGTTCACTTTAGTTTTCGAAAGGGTCTTCCGAGGTCCAAAAGTGTTAACCGGAGTGGCACTTATTTTCTTAGCTTTTTCGTAAACACTAGGATCCATGGTTCGGTCAACCGGGCGGATACTAGCTTCCAACGCATCAACGGCCCTAATGACATTTTGGTATTGACGGGTGTGACCTCTTTGAGGTCCTTGCAATCTTGTTTCGTCATTTAAATTTTTTTGTGTACCATTAACGAACAAATAATGTATATTTTTTTGTTAGTTCTTTCATTGTAATCAATTCTTACGATTGTTCAAATTTGACCGAGCTTTTCTCACCATTACAATTATTAGGGGACCATATCAATGAAATTTGTACATTTCATTCTTGAATTACGTTCCATACATAGTTTTGGAGATTAGAGTACAAAATTCCCATTCAACAAATGAATGGCTTTTTTTAGTCTTGACAACACGTCATGCATTTATTACAAAACATCATACTTTTATTAGAAAGGCGAGAAAATCCTAAAGACCTAGACGGTGTAGGATTCCTTGAATCTGAGCATGATCCGCGGCTTGCCTAGCCTCGATATCATTGTTCCTCATTTGTAAAATTGCAATCTCGGACTCAGCAACCTCAAGGGATTCTCGTAACTCGGCTATCACTAAGTCCTTGTCCTCATCTTACGCGGTAAGGAAATCCACATCGCCCTCTACATCCTCCAGACGGCCTATCAGGTGTTCTGCATCGAACCCGAGTGCTTCTGAAGTAGGCTCGTCTTCTGGGGAATGAGTAACATTGGGTGGTGGTGATGAAGAACGGTTTCTTTTTCTAGAAGTTTCAGGCATTGTTGAAAGCATAGGAGTGGAGATTGGCATAGTAGTATTAGAAATATTTGGGACAATGGTAGGAAGTTCCATAGTGACATTTGGCATCATGACTGGCGAATCTTGCTCATCATCCGAATTTATTGTGATTACACTCCGGATGGGGGTAATTTCCTTGTCGGATTCGGATTGCAAAATGACAAATGGAATGAGAGACATCTTTCCTTTTTCGCTTGTCACCAAATATAAAACAATGGTTATTAGATAGGTAAAAGTGGAGTATTTTCCTAAAGTTATAAAAATAGAATTGAGTTGTATGATGTCTTGTAAATTTTCTTTTATTTAGAGTAAGTTCTCGTACATCGATCCATAAGTCTACTTAAATGTCCAAGTAGTCCTTACATGGAAAACAATAAGTGAATCGTGGAATGTTAAAGTCCTCTAACATGCTCTTCCACATACTTATTATTTGTACTTTCTCTTAGTAGTGATTATGCACGGATGGATAAATACAATTATCCTTAGTTAATTCTTTCATCAATTTAGGTCTATCACAACGTTTATTTTTGTGCAATTTCCTCTTGTTAAACGTCTATTACTTGCAACTAGGATGAGTAAGTTTGTTTTGAGGTTTGGCTTACGACTATTACGTAGCCCGCACTAGTTCTTGTTCATTCATAAGTCTTTCCTTAACTTAGTATTGCTAGTTCGTACACTTTCGACAATTTTTACACCTTGAAAAATTGTTAATTTGATTTAAACGAGTCGAGTACTAAAATTTTATCTCAAAAATTTCATCACAAGAATTGTTCCATGTGTTTCTAATCCGTAATCGTTCAAAGTGTTCAATTCGATAAATTACTAAATTTTATTACAAGAATTTCTCTGATTTTGGAATATGTTCCGTTATACCTTATATGTTTTGTTTATCTTGCTCTCGTCTAGCGTTTTGCTCGCAATCTTAGATAAACTTTACAGTCATTGTTGTATATTTATACTTTGTGTTTAAGATCTCAATATACGTCCACATTTCACATCTAGGGTTCTAAAATATCGCGTATAGCGATAATCCCTTTGATGTAGAAATTGGCATAATTGTTTAACCACGGGTAAACCCTTTAATTTATATCCATCTCGTAACTTCGAGATTTATAATTTAGTCGCAACCAATGGACTAAAAAAAAATTTGGTTTGTCCTTGCGTAATTTTATTTCAAATAAAAATTTCTTTGTTAACCATTTGGCTTACGCGTCAGCGCATTTATGGATAGTTCATATATCGCGAAATTTATTCGTTCTTTAAATTGTAGTATTCTTTGGAGCATTACAAGATTAATACTTGTACTAAGTGTTTTATCGTCATATGTCATTTTAAATAGTGACGTCATCGTCGTTCCTCGGTCGCATCAATTTCAATTTCAAAACCGTTAATTAACGTAGGTCACCTTTCCTCAACCGAGTCTATTCTAAATGTTTAGTGGAGTAACGATTTATCGAACCCAATAAATAGTTGCTCCTCTCGACATTCATAATAGTATCGCTTGATTCAAGTATTACTACAAATTAACATACTACCAACACATGGTAAATAAATATATTCATATAGTTTTTGTTCTAGGAATCATGGCGATATCTTTAATTTGGCGTACAGTGATATGAAACACAAAACGTTTCGATAGTCGATAATAGTCCCGCAGACTATCTAAAATATAAGTATGCGTACGTTTAATCTCAAAGGAAGATATATATATATATGGCACAAACCATTCAAATAAATATGGCACAAACCATTTAAACAAAGATGGCACAAACCATTCAAATAAATATAGCACAAACCATTTAAACAAAGATGGCACAAACCATTCAAATAAATACGGCACAAACCATTTAAACAAGGTTGGCACAAACCATTCAAATAAATATGGCACAAACCATTTAAACAAATATGGCACAAACCATTTAAACAAGGATGGCACAAACCATTCAAATAAATATGGCACAAACCATTTAAACAAATATGGCACAAACCATTTAAACAAGGATGGCACAAACCATTCAAATAAATATGGCACAAACCATTTGCGTATCGTAACGATCCATACAAGGATGTTTTAAAAATCGTTTTATTATATGTCCCTATGGTTATCACTCAAACATGGGAAGGGTATACCTAATGCTAATAATACTTAGCAATCAAATTCAAAACTTAGCATTGCAAAAATCATAAACTATCTCAAGTCACAACTTACTCGTATCGAAGACGTGGAGTGAAGTGGTTCTTGGAGATTTTTGAGAGACAGTTATAGTCTAGAATTATTTTTCCGATAAATAAATTTTTGACTCACGTTTATAAAAATCATTTTGTAAAATAACCTAGTTCTCTATAACTACAACTCTGATACCAATCTGTCACACCCCCAATTTATCAGAGTAATACAACACAATGGGGTGCGACGGTCATGACTATCAAAAGACATAGATACAAAGAACGACTATTTAAAAGTCGTTTTAATTTAATTAAAAGCATAAAACTTGTTTCGGAAGCGAATTACACCAGATCATAATAAAACATTGTTTCTAAAGACTTTAACATTGATCCAAAAATCCATATACTAGTCACGACCATTTTCATTTAAAAATCTCCCATGCATAACCACGTCACTCCTCCGTCTTGATACCTGAGAAAAACATTGCTAAAGCGTCAACACAAAGGTTGGTGAGTTCATAGGTTTTAGTTTAAATAGTGTGATGAACCATAAGATTTCCAAGGCAACCAGCATATAATCTCGTAACAAATACAAAATTATAATCAAAAGTATACGTTTTAATCACCTACGCCTAAGCTCGTGACACCGAAGCGTTAACCTCAACCAACAAGAAATAATAAGAGCCCGAGCAAATGCCTATCCCAAAGCATTTGTAAATCCTCAAATGTAAGTGTATCTAACTTTGGCCACACAACCAAATTAGATAGGGAGGTTAGTCCCGATAGATCTATCCATAACATTCGCGCTTACACAAAGTAATTAACGGTTCACGATAGTGGGCTAAAGCATCTAGGGATATCGCTACATATACATCATGTAGGCAAACGTATGAGTTTAAAGCACTTATGTTCATCCGTTAAAAACAAGCAATGTTCTCACCCCAAAATAGTTAAAGCAATTAAAAGTGGGGCTATGAAACTCACCTCGATGAAGTAGTGAACATGATCAATAAAGATAGCACGGGAAATCAAGGCACGCAAAACGATGCGCAAACGATCTACTCGTAACCTAAGTAAAATATTCGTACTTAGGCTAAATAAAATAAATATTAACGTACAATACACTTGGTTGATAATTTATACTTGCTCTTGATTTATAAAAATGTTTTTATACATTTTTCATGTTCGTCCATTTTAGTCACGGGGTCGACTTTGGGCTTTAATAAATCGTTATTTATTAGTCCGAAAAATAATCGGGTTCTTGTTATAAAAACTAGACAACGAGCTCTTCGATAGAATAAAAGAAAAGTAACGTTCTAATATTTCCAAGTGTTGATCAAGCATTTTTAAAAATTAATTGCGAGTTTGTTACTTAACTTTAAGACAAACCGAAAGTCACGTTATAAACTAGGCCATGTCAAGTTTATCTAGGTATTTTTGTCTTTACGGGGCATGGCCATTAAGACGATCAAAACTAGGTGTAAAGTAGGGTCTATGGGTCAAAATTTAATTAGTAGGTATACACTTTTAGCAATTTGAAATTAAATGGAAAAGGTCATTTTGTGTTCACACTTCATTTATGGAAATAGTCTTGTTGTTTGGTGTTTTACCTACGAAGGAAACCAATAAGAAAAGAAACATTCAACTTGCATTTTTCATTTTCATCCATACCATACATACATGTATACATATAACATAAAAAGGGAAATTTGCCTTTGTTGGTTGTTGTCCCTGCCCACGCAGCCTACACAAGAAAGGGTGGTGGTCCTTATTTGATTTATCTACCCATCATACATACATGGTAAAACACATCATTCTCATAGCATACACCTAATCACAAAGGGAAAATGCCTACTGTCTGTTGGTTGTTCCCTGGGCACGCAAGTGCAGTAGGAAACAAGGGAGTAGTTTGCTTTTACATTTCAATGTTTAACATACAAACATACATACATCACCATACGTCTAATTTGAGAAGTACCTTTGGGTGCTACTGTTCGCAGGTTATGTCCAAATAATGGAGGTCTTATTTGCTTTGTTACTTATCATGTAAGTGTATACATACTATGGTAACCACATATTTCACATAGCATGCACTTTTCAAACAGTAGGTTCAAAGGAAAAACGGGGTGTCCACTGTTCTTACTGTTTTCTCAGCAGGTACCCAAAAGAGGGAATGGTCTTTTCCTAAGCATGTCCCAACAATTATTTTCCCCCTTTTAACTTTATAATTTTGACAACAGTACACTTTGGTTCTTATTTGCACATGGCAGTCTGCACACACACACATACTAGCAGGGTGGGGATCTTATGCTTCTAAACCACAGATACACTTTGGACATAAAATCAAGCACACTTATTTACTCTTACTAGTCCAGGTTCATACGCTGTAATATCACACAAACAAGCATTACAGCCATAAGGCTTCAACATGTACTGCTACATTTTATGTATGAAATCTAGCCAGTTAAAGTTTATGCACATGGTATTATAACATGCAGGAAAAATATGCACTATTGCAAATCCCATACAGTTTCTTGAACCAAAAAAAAGACATATGTTTTCTGCTTATTATCAAACACGCAATCACACAACACATTTCCCTAGTTTTAGTATTCCACTGTTCATACTATATCCTCCTAGCTTTGCTTGTTTTCTGCTTATGCAAAACTTGTTTGTAAAAGTACACGCACACACATATCCATGTTGGCAGGGGTTATTTACATGCATGCACACACAAATTAGGCTGTTTTTCCTGCAAGGTTTCACCCACATAATACATCTTTAACCATGGCATCATATAAGCACGATCTCGCGTGTGCATGTACCTCTACTCTTAGGGTTTCTCGTTGTTTGACTTGTGGAACACTTACACCAGATCTTTACATATTCTCATGCTTAGTTCATCAAAATAATACTTGTTTCTTGACATAAAATCATACATACATTTACATGTTTCTGGTTTGTTAATGGGTCTCGGTCATACCCAACCCTTGTTCTCTCGAGGACATGTTTAGTTTAAGACATGACTTAGTTCATTATGTAAAGACCCAGCAAACCTTTAAGGCCTACGCTTCATGCGTACATTTCTTGTCCATAATTCGGTTTAGGTTATTACTCATATTCGCAACATACCCTATCCCGTGACTTGGTTTATATTATTTGGTGCATCTTCTTGGTTTCAAAGTTTTGAGCAAGTATATTATCAACCAAAACTAGATACAAAAGAAAGAAAGGAAGTCTTACAAGAAGTCCTTAGTATTCGAAAGCTGATAAGGTGAGTAAGAACTAGGATGTAGAATATCTACGCTTGGCTTAAACCGACCATCTCTTAGTTTCTCTTTCCTTGGCAGCGGCTAAGGTGATCACACGAGGGTTTCTAAGTGGGAGCTTGTGATATGTGTGTTGTGGTGATGCTTTGGTTTCTATTTATAGCCAAATGGGGAGCTCCATAGTAACTAATCTATTAGTTAGGGTTTTGAGGGGTATTTGGTTCAATTGTAACTAGTAAGTCTAAATCACCCAAGTACACTAGATTAACGTGAGGGATTGGGAAGAGTAAAAGGTTTCTTGGATTCGTTTATAGCAGGGAGCATCATGGGGAAAGTAAGTCTCCTTCGTTGACTAAGTTTACTAGGGGGTGCTTTGTACAAATACAAGCAAAAGCATGTAGGGTATTGGTGGTACTCGTTGGTTGTAGAAGAGAAAGGGGACAAAAGTACCTCATAATAAATGGGTGGGTGAAGTACTAGATTTAAAATTGTGAATGTGAGGGAGAGGGCTAAAGGAAAAACGTGAGTTATACATGGGGTTGGGGAACCGGTTTTTGGTGGACTAAGAAATGTTTATGGTTTTTTCTAATATTGACATTTTCTTGTATTTTGAAAACTCTATTTGTGTAATATAGAAAGGCTAAAAACTTTTAAGTCAATAGCTTAAATCGCGTATGAGATTCCTAAGTGAGATTACGTTGATGTAAATGAATGTCGATTCCTAAGATAAAATTTCTTATCACGTAACATAAACGAATAATAAGTCATTCAAGTAGTAACTGATACGAACTTCATTCTTAAAATTTAAATTAGTACACAAGATACGCGTAAACAATCGGGAATATCAATAGACACACAAGTCTAACTCGAACTATCGCGTTTCACGTAAATTAAATAGATTTCGAAATTCACGTGTGTGACACCAAGTGCACCCTTGGAAGTGACCACACAACCTCAACCTATCCAAAGCATTCCTTTTGGGAATGACTTTGATGACATTTTGGTGACTTCACCATTTACCCCTCACAACTCACCCATTTCATCAACCTTGGAGGATTTACCTCCACACTCACCCATTTCCCCTTTGGGGAACATGCCTCCTCTTTCACCCACATCACCCTTGGAGAACATGCCTCCTCCACCTCCACCAACCCAAACATCCCAATTTTAGGTGTCCCTTTTTCCCTCCTCTTGGGTGATCCTTACTTTGGATTTCAACAAACTCATGGTCCTAGATGTCCATGTTGTCTTTACAACCACTTCCTCATCCAAAACCTAAGGATGGATATGTATGGACTACATCGAGGTTTGCAAGATTTCTTGCTTACTTTGTTCTCCATGCCTCCTCCTAGGAGATGAATGATGGAGTTGTCTTAATAAGAGTTTTCAACAAAACCAAGCCTAAGAAAACTACTTATCTAGATTTTATGATAAGCTAGCTATGTATTAGTTAGTTTTATTTATCTTTGTACTTGCTTTCTCATTAATGAATGTTTCTTGTTGTTTTGTTATGGATTTAGCTTTGTGTGATTCTATCCTTTTGTGCACACTAATCAACTTTAATTTGAAATTAAAATTGAACCTAAATCTATCACAACCCCTAAACTTGACTAAAAATTGGTTCAAAATGTTATCTAAATTATTTTGTCATCCTTTGTCAAGACATTCTTTGTGAATGTGTTGCTTTATGCAACCCTAGCATATTTTGGTTCTAATAGAGGTAAAATTCCAAGATTTGCAACTTTTTGAAAAAGTCTTAGTTTTTCCCAAAACCCAGGAAAAACATGGTTTAAAGTCCACTGGACGCGGTTCCTTAAGGACCCGCGGTTCCTTAGTGATATGGAACCGCCGGCCCGTATAAGGTACCGCGGCCAGGATGTGACTTTTGACGAATTTTTGGTCAAAACCTTTAAACCCTATTCCCAGTCAAGATTCCTTGTTTACTCAAATTGACTAAACATTCCTTGACTATACACATTTTGTATTCAAATTCTTACCTTGATTACATTTTACTTATACCCCAACCTTGAGATTTCATTCTCACACCTTCCCAACCTTGAGATTTCATTCTCACATAACCTTGAGATATCATTCTCACACTCTCACAATGCCTAACTCCTACATTCCTAACCTTGACATTTCTTTGTCACAACCCCACTCACCCAAAGCTTCCTCATCCAAGCTTTCAAAGAAACCGAAAATCTCGGTTCGACCCGTTTGGTTAAGAAGAATGAACCATCTTCGTCCAAACCACCCAAATACCCTACCTTCTCTCCAATCAAGTATTGGAATGAGACTTACACCATAAACCCCATCACCGGAGCAAAAGAACATGTTCCACCACCACCACAATCCTTCACTACCCCCCAACTCAATGACCTTTCCACCTTCCCAAACCTCACAAGGCATTGTGAAAACACTTCCAAACCCTTTACCCCACCACCACCAAACACTAAGTATGATGCCATACCCACATCAAACGATTTTGTGTTGCATCATGGATCCTCGTGTGATTGTTGCCGATTTCAACAAACTGAACTTGCTCGTGTGTATGAGAAGTTAAATTTTCTTGAATTTCTCCTCACTCGACCTCATATTCAAGTTTTCGTTCCGGTGAACAAAACTTCGAATGATGCATCGTCGTCTTTTTAGTTTTATTTTATTTTTAGCAATCTTGGAAAATATCACTATTAGACTAGGTTATGCTTAGTGGTTTATTTTCCATATTTATTGCTTTTAGATACTCATACTATGTGTATGACTATCTTCTTTGTTGTATTATTTTTTTTTTGTAACTTTTGTGTTATTTGTGTGCTATCTAATTAGTTCTATTTTTGAGTTGATCTTGGTTAAATTTTTACAATTGCTTATGGGTGATTCCATCAATTCTAAAGCTTTAACCCATTGACAAGCTTATCATCTTCATTTTATTGAAGTTTGATTTTGTCAATTACCTCTTTGGACATACTTAGCAAAATACTTGCTTCTAATTTGAGATTTCTTCTCTTTCTCCCTCTCAAGTTACTTAGTAGGTAGTGATCATATATACATTAGTGTTTCTTTCCTTTCTACTAACCTTTGTGTAGCATGTCACCTTAGCTCACAAACTTGGTGCCCCAAGCAAGGGGGAGCAACCACCAAGGGGGAGATACTAGCAAAGTTCGATGCACTTCAAAGACTTATTCTAACCTTTTTGCTACGACAAAGGGGGAGAAATGATAGTGATAAACTAGTTAATAATTCCATAGTTTGTGTTTATACGTAAATGAGTTTATCGTTTGTCGTAATCAAAAAGGGGGAGATTGTTAATGCAAGTAATGCCTAAAAACATTATTAGTGTTAACTAATCTTTCTTAGTTTTGATCACAACAAACCATACAACACATTTAGTGTAGAAACACAAAATGAATTATTTAACTAACACTATCATCAAGGTAATAATCATATCACTAACCTTTCTTAATCATACTTAGTGATCATCAAAATGATTATCCTTAAAACTCACTTTTGCTAATAAGACAAAAGACTTTTTAATAAACTTTCTTTTTTAGAAAATGTTTTATTAAAATGGAAAATGAAAATTTGAAAATGGCATATTCCAAATGCTGTTAGAATATCCTTTGAATGGTTCAAATACCTCAGATATTCCCACCCTACTAAAAGACAAAAAACGGAGCGGAGTCTAGTGGCGGTACCTTAAGTACCTACGCGGTACCTTAGCGATATGGTACCGCGGGGTGAGATAAGGTACCGCGCACAGTGCCGTTATATATCCGTTGTAACTTTGTCTTCTTTAAATAGTGGGTCAAATCTCATTTTCCAGTAAGCCTCTTGGACGTTTTTCTCAGCCTTTTTTCTATTTTCTATAGCATAATCATTAGTAAATGATCACTTAATTTGTTAAGGATGTTTACATATGATTATCCTCTTGATCCCCTCCTTTACCATGTCCAATGAGAAGATCACTCACTCACTAGTGTAGTGATAAAGATGAATTTATGAGCCAGGCATATTCATCATGATACCTTTATGTTTTAGGTCAATCCAATGTATTTATGAATACTTGGACTAGTTGTGTTCATCCAAGTTATTTGTGAATACTTGGATTTGTTGTGTACATCCATTGCATATGTGTTTGCTTGGATTTGTGTTGTGTAAATCCAAGCTACATGTGTGTACTTGGATAAGTCTAGTTGAGTTGTAATAGATTTGATTAGGAGTTCTCACTAAACTATAAAGTGATGTGGTTGTGTCTTGTGAGTTCTCACTAAACTTTAAAGTGATTAGTAGTTGTGTTGTGTGAAGTTCTCACTTAGCTTCAAAGTGAAGAGTCGTGAAGATTGGTTCTAGCTTTCGATTAGAACTCGACATCTAGCCTTGTGTCGTAAAATGGTGAAGTAGGCAACGTCGTGAAGATTGGTTCTACCTTAAGATTAGAACTCGACGTCTAGCCTTGTGTCGTAAAATGGTGAAGTAGGCAACGTCGTGAAGATTGGTTCTACCTTAAGATTAGAACTCGACATCTAGCCTTGTGTCGTTAAATTGTGAAGTAGGCAACGTCGTGTAGATTGGTCCTAGCTAAAGATTAGGTCTCGACATTTAGCTTAGTGTCGGAAAATAATGTAAACAACGATGTAAGGTTTTCTCCGCCGAGAAGGGAGCTTGTGGATATAGTGGAAATCTCGAGTAGGTGTACTCGAGGAGTGGAGTAGAAACGAGGATAGAGCCTCGTTGTCGAACCACTATAAATCTTGGTGTCTTCCCACTAGGTTGTCTCCTTCCTTGCTCTTTACTTATTTCATTATCATTATACTTGCTTATTATTCTTGCTAGTGCATTTCAATTGAACCAAATCATTATGCAACTTAGCTTTAAGTAAAAGATAGTTTTGTTACAAACCAAATTGAAAGAAATTTTAATTTGGTCACCAATCGAAGAGAAACTATTCAACCCCCCCCCCCCCCCCCTTCTAGTTTCTACAAATCTGTCTAATACATTTTGTGTCAATAATTATTTGGTCCGTCTTTTGTCACAACTTGTACTACTTTTGTCTTTGGTATCATCCTTCTTGTTTTTCATCATTACTTGGAAAACTGTTATCATTTATGACTGTGGTGTTATTTGTCTAAACAGTCTTACCAAAGAAAGCAAACAGTAATGATTTGTCTTTTTCCCAAGGAGTCATAATTTTTTGTGACTTCATTGTTTCACACTTTCACTTCATATCTGGTATATCATTTTCTGGGTTTTTCTGGTATTTTTTATTTTTTATGAAGATGAAGATAAGATCCAGAAAACACAGATCCTAAAAATCCGGAAAAAGGACATCTCTTGGATAAGATCGCATTGATTGCGATGGCTGGACTGCGATGGTACCATTGCGATGGAACCATTGTGAAGGTGTCCATTGCGATGGTGTCCATTGCGATGGTGTCCATTGCGATGGTGTCCATCTAGACTGCGATGGCAATACTTTTTAGACTACGATGGGTTTAAAAAGCTAGAATGCGATGACCATCTATCTTATGTTGCGATGGGTTTTAAAAACTAATTACGATGGAATGTATTTTAAGGGAATGCGATGGCCTTACGAGTTATTTTTTATTGCGATGCAGTTAAAAAACCTTTATGCCTAGTATAACAAACACGAGATCAGTTCAACAAAAACAAACCCCTCCAGTGACTGTCTTGACCAGACCAACAAATCTCCAGCCTTATTTCTCCACAACTCCAAAATCTGACCTACCCATCGTCACCTAATCCCCACTCTAACACTCCTTAATCTGACCTTTAAACAAAAACATAAACTTTGATCTCAGACTCGTTCTACAACAAAGATTCAAGATCTCGTGTTTGAACAACATGCATCATTGATCTATGTTGGGTTAACCCAATTGATATTCGAAATAAAACAAAGATTAATAACAAAAGTGTTATAACCTATTTGTTTGTTTCATTTATGTACAACATGCAATACCAACTCAACCTTACCCGAGACCCCCCACATAGGAGACCTTGAAGTCGCGTCTTCGTGGTGTTTTGACCAAAGTCGTATTTGATATGTGGTTTGATGATTACAGTCACCAATGAACCTTATTTGATTCGTGTGTAATTAGTTTAGGGATTCATGCGGTGGCTTTTATTTAAGATGATTCATTTAGGGGACATATGTATCGATTTAAGGATTGATTGAAAGATATAAGTAGATGATTGTTTTGATCTGATGATGTGAATTAGGCGAGATGGGGGCAGAGGAGAAGAGTGAAGATGTGGTTTAGATAGAAATTTGGTGGGTGAGGATTGAGATGGAGACGGAGGAACCTATGAAAATTATTGGTGGCTGCCGTTTCTTTAAGTAAAGTGTGATTAGGTTAAGAATATGAGTGAGATTGGGTTTGAGTACAGTTTATATACCTAGTTTCTAGGTATAGTGTTGGACCGGGTATTGGACTAAATAATGGGCCGAGTATTTAGTACTCTTAGCTTCATTGGCTGTTATATTTCATGTTGTTGGCCGAAATTGGTATAAATGGGGTGTCAATGGACAAAGTTTTGGCTGCCGTTTGACTTATCAACACATATGCAAATTTTAGCTTTAATATGTTATTTAAGCTAAATTTTGTAGAATGTGGTTTATGATTGTATTTGCGCTTTGCATTGATAATGTGATAACTATGATGAGGCAAAAAGACGAGACCAAGTGATAAACATGACGTGACAAAGTGACAAGATTTATTCTGACGAGACCAAGAATAATTGGCGATATTTTTAGTGACTACAGATTTTGTGATCCGGTATTAATTATGTGAAGTTGAAGACGGATTTTTCGAAGGCGTGTATTTATTTTATCTTCAAAGATAACTTGCTCGTGCTTAATCTTAGAATGAAGACTTGTTTATCTAGTTTCCGGGTTCGGGGTGGTTTGTTGATGACTCGGATAACTATCACTTAAAGGGGTTACATTGTTGTACTCAGTGTCACGCGCTTAGTCGACGTGGATAATTCCAAGAGGTGTTGTGTGTATATACTTTTTCAGTGATGTATTGGGTACTTACAGATTTCTCCACCGTTCCTCATTCAACAATTGTGCAATCTTAAGTCACAAGATCGAAGGATTTTTATTCAACTTCATGTTTGATGTATCTGGTTCATTCTATCAGTGGTCACTTCAAATTGCCTACAAGGGGGTTGGCAAAGATGGCCATGGAGAGTTTATGAGTAGAGTATCTCGATCAGCAGCTGATTCTCATAAAATATATAATTCAGCTTATTTATTATTCTCACGAGATTGCAGGTACATGTGCGTACGATTTATTGTTGGTTCCGAGTTTCGAAACCATCAAGGGGGGAGAAGAAGACACATTGAACGCACAACGAGTACACGTGATGAACTTCATACCTTCTTTTGATTTGAAGACATTCCGGGAAGACATTTGTCATAACCACAGAGAAAATCAGTGTCTTAACTCGTGGAGTTATCAAACTTTAAACGGTACACTACTGATTCGATGTTTAATTGTTTTGATGTTGCAATTATTCATCATCATTATCCTATATGGAGAGATATGCATCCCGGGACTTAATTGACTCTGGTGCATCTCCGGAAGAAGATATGTGCATTTCCGGGACTTAATTGACTCTGGTGTTACGATGTCAACTTCATGAATGGAATAAAGTGTCTACTTCAATATTTTAGCTTCATACTTGGGATTGATTTATTTTCTTCAACTATGTGGGGGAAGAAATGTCTTGATTCTTTCTAGTATGCATAACTTGAACTCTCAGGGGGAAGAAAAATTCAGAAGAATTATTCAAGCGTGAGAAGAGAAGTTGTTGATCTACTTGGTGTGGCCTAAACTTTCAATCCCTCTTAGCAACATTATCATGTTATATAATGGGGTTTGCTTGTTAAATTCCGTTTTGCGCTTAATCTTTCTAAGCTTTATTGAAAGCTTTGAAGTTGCTTATGAGGATTGTCGGTTTAGGGGGAAGCTAGTTAAAAGCTTCTACATCAAGTTTATGTGGCATGAATTAGGGGGAAGTTATCTCAGAAGCTTTTCCTTAAACAGAAGTATATGGATTAGTTAGCTCGTGCCGTTACAGTATTTCTATTACAAGTTACTTTAAAGATGAGTCGTTTTGAAGTGAAGACTTGAAGTCAAAGCCTCAGAAGACATCATCAGCATTGGACGCTTCATGGAAGCTTTTGTTCTTAATCATTATGTACTTGTTAGGAAAAATATTGTAAGGAATTCTACACGTCGTCCCATGGGGGAAGATTGTTGGAAATTCATTTTATGTGATGACATTTAAGAATTCCCATTAGTTATCATAGTCACACACGCTTAGACTAGACTAGGAAACAATGTATAGTTTAGGTGCGGTGTGTGACTATATATACCCCTCCAAGGCTTCCAAGGAGGGGTGTTGCTTGTGTTTCATTCTTGTTTAATACATTTTCTTTATTTTCACACACAACCTTTTCTCTCTCAACTCATCCATGGCTTCCACAACCATCTACCACCATATTAGACCACCGGATTACTAAAAAGCAAATCCACAACAACAACAACAACAAGACATCCAACTAGTTCCTCTTACTGATAGGCTCCCAAATACAGAGAACAACTTCCGTCTGAGAGAGGATTTTGATCCTAACTATGCTGCTTTCAAAGTAGCCACGGATATCCTCGACATGTCACCATTGAAGCATGTCCTTAGAATCACTACATCGGTTCCCGAAATTTATATGCAAGAATTTTGGGCCACCGCATCATTATCCCCGGGTTCACAACTATCTAAGAGGGTGATTACATTCCAGATCAATAAGTAGGAATTAACCCTTAACTTATCTCAGTTCAGTCATCTGTTCAAATTCCCTAGGTTAGCAACTGGTGAAAAGTATGTCCCTAATCCAAATACAGCAGCAATGCTTCAAGTTATTCGCGACTTGAACTATGAAGGACAAATTAATACCTTATCTCAGTTTCATACTTCCAACATCGGGCAACCATGGAAAGCGATATTCACTATTATCATAAAGTGCTGCACTTCAAAGGCTCGTGGAGCTGATACAATGAGACCCCCTCAGGCTCATACATTTTGGGGTCTCTACACTGCATCTAAAGTGGACTACGCCCTGCATCTTTGGGAAGAATTATGCAATCAATTTACAAGCACCAAGAAGAAGTCGATGCATCTTCCATTTCAACGGTTTACCAAAGTTATCATCAAACACTTCATGGACAGTATTCCAACCATAAACAGGCGTGGGAATTTCTTCTACCATACATCAGACGATGATTTTGTGTTGGATCAAATGATTGAAGAAGGTTATTACACCAAGTACAAACTGCGTCCAGCTTTAGTGCCAGACACAATGATCAATGATGGGATAAAGGACAGTGGACCTTATAAACAAATGCTCCTAGATATTGAAGCACAGTTTAAAAGAGCAAACGAAGATCCATCCGAAAAGCAAAAAGGTAAAAGGAAAAAGACTGTTGTCAAACGCCAAAAGACTTCCTCACCCCAAACCAAAGGCAAGACTAAAGGGAAAGAGCAATTACATGATGAAGATGTAGACGAACAAGATCCTTCAGTACTAATGTCTGAAGAAAAACAGATGCGAATAGCACGTAAGTTAAGTAGGATGGAGGCACAGAAAACCGGTAGTGGTTCTAGATCAAAGACTCCTGCAGAATTAGCACTAGAAGCTTTTGGAGATCCAGACAACTCAAACGATGAAGAAGAACAAGATCTCAGACTAGAGGAAGGAATCACATACCAAACAAACCAAGATGATGACAACGTAGATGATTATTTCAACTATGATTTTAAAGACCAAAATTTAGAAGGTGGAGAAGATATGGAAACACTCCTGTGCAAGGACGTCAACCTTAGCAAACCACTTCCAACTCCTTCAACAATGATAGCAGCAGACGATGCTCATCTGACGATGTTTCCTATCCAACAACAAATACCCCCTCCACCACCAGTCTTTAGCACTGTTGTGACAACCGTCCCCCAGATTGAACCTACAATCGAAACCATTCAACCTGTACCAACCACCATCCAAGTAATTACTCCAACGCTGCCACCGGTCATCCATCAACCTGTATCAACCACCATCCAAGTAATTACACCAACGCCGCCACCAGTCATCCATCAACTTGTATCAACCACAATCCATGTAATTACACCTACGCCACCACCGGTCATCCATCAACCTGTACTAACCACCACCCAAGTAATTACACCAACGCCTCCACCGATTGTCGATCATCCAGTACCAACCACTGCCCAGTGATTGTACCAACATCGCCATATATCCTCGAACAACCTGTACAAAGCACCATCCAATCCACAACCTCTTTAGCACTTGTGGTAACTCCTCCACCACCAACAACAACAGTACAACTACCATCCACTTCCACTCCATTCCTCACGATCAGTGACCCTCTCATTCAGCACTTCCAAAAACAGTTGGAAGCTCAGGCAAAAAAGATTGAAGAGATACAGTCGTGTGTTACTAGTTCAAAAGCCGTAAGAGAACAAAAACGCGACAAAGCCAAACTTGATGATGTTCATATCGGAGGTTTAAAACTTCAAGACCAACATACGAAGTTTATTGCCGAAAAGGAAGCACGTGATAAAGAAAACAGTGTTTTCCTCAACTCCATCAATGATACCATGACTAACATCATTCAGCGTGAAGTTAGGTCATGTGTCAATCAGGAGCTTCCAGTATTGTTCACTAAAGGCCTTACTGACTTGCAATTAATGCAAACTTTGGTGACTCGATTAACCAACATTGAGTTACCAAAAACAAAAGCTCAACACGACTTGCAAAACGCTCTTGTTAAAGTCATACTGGAAGCTTCCAACACATCACCATTAGAAGACATTAAAGTTCCCCAATCTTCCAAGAAAAGGAAACGTCGGGTGCTTGAAAATGACGATGAGGCAGAAAATGAGGAAGAAGAGGAAGAGAATGAGGAGGAGAAAGAACATTATGATAATAATGAAGATGAAGAAGAAGAGGACGAGGATGAGGATGATGAGGATGATGAGGACGATGAGGAGGATGAGGATGAGGATGACGGGGAAGACGAGGATGACGATAGTGATGCGGATGACGATAATGACAATGAGGACGGTAATGGGAATGGTAAGGACAAAGAGAAAGGGGATGGTGATAAGGGTGAAGGTAATGGTACCAATGGTGAAGAATCTGAAGATACCAAGGACGGTGATGAGGAAGAGGAAGAAAGTGATGCACGTTCAAAAGAAAAAGTTGGCGATAAACAAGATGAGAGTGAAAACATCACCACTGACGAGCATGGTGAAACCACTGACAACACCACAGGTAAGTCATCTGAACTAGTTCTTACTAGTGTATCACAAGAATATCCTGTAGTGCCACTGGTACAAGACGAACCAATGATTGAAGACGAACAATCACCATTTGTGGAACATCACTCTCCACCGCCTACTCCTGTTCAACATCACACAGAAACAGACACATGTATATTTTCTGCACCGGTTCTTACTAATGTCTCATCAACAGCACCTGTAGAACAAGAACCTATGCAAGAAGACGAACCGATACCATCTGTGATACATAACTCTCCACCTCAGCACTATATCGATATGGATATTGACGATTTAACTCAACCAGATCCTGAGTTTGCTGATACATTCACTATTGATGAGATGGTTCTAGTGCAGCCATGGCTTACACAGGCAGCAACCGCACGTACAATTTCTGACAGTGAAAAGGCGGATCTCACACAATTCCTCAATAATCCAATCGACTTCTCTGGATTCTTGATGGATAAATATGGAGTGCCTAGCATTGATACAAATACACTTCAAACAACGATCAAAGACAAGAACTTTTGGGCTTCCATGAAGATTGCCAAAACTGAGGGATAATATCATTTCAATGAGCTCATGAAAGCAATCAAATCAACAGCATCAGGTGAACAAGCTCCAACCCTTCTTCCACTAACACCCTCAGTTATTGCAGCAGCCAATCACTTGCCAATGCAATACTTTACCAACCGTGATCTGGATTTCTTAGAAAACGGCGCGGACAAGTATGCTACATCATTAACAATGGGCAAAGCAGTTAATTTGGAGGATATCCCTTGGATTGAAGATAAAGTTCCAGACCTATGGAGCAAAGAGCTTGTCAAAGAATATGATCAATATGAGGAATTAGGCATCTAACATTGGCGGGGCAACAAGAGGTCGGCTTACTACTTCTATAATCACACCAAGCAAGGTACGCCTATAATCGCAACCCGTCGAATCTCAAGCATACAAGGAGTTAGCTTTCAACATATATTCAGATATTCGTATTTGAAAGATATCAAATTCAAGCGAGAAGACAGTAAGACTTATAGTGTTAGTGAAGGGGATCTTCAATTCCTACGACTTGAAGATATTGAAGATTTTCTACTCCTCTTGGCTCAAGGAAAGGTCGCTCACTTAGACCCCGATGAAGTCATTGCCCTAAGCTCCAACATTCTCCAATTCACTCGTAGAATTGTGATCAAGCAAAGGGTTGAAGACTTACAACTTGGGGTAGAAAGTTATCAATCCAGGCTAAATCTAGAACGACCTCACACAACACCAATGAGTCGCTTTCATCAAGCTAAGGAACCATACATGGGTACACTCCAACCAGAGATGGGCATATTTTACATGAATGAAGCAGAGGTCATGCAATACATGCGACTTTCAGAACTGCACAAGTTCAGCGATGGTACTCTCAAGCATGTACGTGACAAGCTGTTGATGCTCAACTCAGGTCAAGGTCTTCCAGAGGTAAAGAATAGATGGGTAGGCCGATTTAAGAAGAGTGCCAACCACACCATCCAGATGATTGAGGAGAAGTTAAGGGATCGACGGTTGATCCGCAGTATCGAATGATTCGTGGGGGGCAGACCATATGGAGCACATCACAGGCTTGTGGACCGATCCATCTAATGGGTCGTACTATCTCAGGTCTATTCCATATTGGTTAATTTGTGAATATGTTAATATTGTAAATATTGTGCTTTTATGGCTTGTTGTAGTGTGAAAGTATGAAAATGTTTCAAGAATTTCTCACGAGATTCTAAATCTTTCAAAATCTATCATACTCAAGCACTACAACTAACCCTCATTAATTTGAGGGGGAGCATTAATATGTTCTTTGGCCAACATCTAGTTTCATTTTATTACCCAAAGACCGGTTAATCCATTAATATCCAAAATATTGATGGTTAACATTTTGGAAAGGGGAGAAAATGGGATTAAGGAGACTTAATGATACTTGGCTAAACAATAAAAAAGGCTTAAAAGATAAACCAACTTAATATGTGTAATGCACATGTTAAGGGGGAGCGTTTTTGGTGAACAAAACACTTAAGGCACAAAAACTTTGATTATAATATCACAAGTGCTTTAAGTGATATTTTCAAGGATTTTTCATGGTGACAATACTTACCCAAAACACACTTAATTCACAATGGATGTGGTGAAAAAAGGGTGGTAGGTTTAGGTATTAGTCCAATGATTCATCAGAACCGATGGAATCTTTCCAAGGACAATTCCCTAGATAGAATTAGAAGTCCTAGGAAAGATGGAGAAAGATTGTGAACGTAGCTGAATGCCGACCAAGTACTTAAGCTAGCACTGGAACAATCACAACAAGGTGCTAGTTATGATGTATTGGTAAGCATTTAAGGGGTTGAAGAATAAAAAAGAATTGTAAAGATAAAGGGTGTAAAGAAAGAAGCCCTCCTTACAACCTTAGGCAGAAACCGGGTCAATACATATGCTATTGAGATCATGTTTTAATGATTCTCGATATTGAAGATAGACATCATGGACCCAGTGATGCAATGCACAACCCATCCCAGCTAACTCAAATATCTCTCAAATGGTATTTGTTTTAATCACACGGAGTTCAACACATTATCTATTGGTTTATTCACTTCGAATAGACTGATATTGAATAGGTGGCAATCCTCTCCAGCCACCGCTCACTAAATCAAAACGCACTATCGAGTCTAGAGCCACGAGATCGTCAAAAGTCTCATTAGGATACTTTCCATTTATTCCTTGCTTCTTCACACATTGTGAAAAGTAAGAGATTTTTATGAGTCCTACGCAGTATTCCTGTAATATTGCCAGAACATCCGAGTGATACGCAAGTATCACGATGAAGATGGAAATCCTGCTTGAGCCAACATCAAACAAGCTCATGGTAGGTGACACGTGCGGTTCTTTAAGAACCAATCTTGTGAAAATTGGAAAGAAACAGTAGTTTAATTCTTAATTGAACTTAAACTCGTTCCAGGCCTCTACGCATTATCGTATGATCTTGCCAGAACACTCAGAGTGACACTCTTTAGTGTTCACAGTGACGAGTGGAAATCCTTCTAGTGTTAACATCAATCAGCACTTGGTAGGTGACAAGCAAGATTCTATTTGAATCAAGCTCGTGACAACTGGAAAGCAACGATGGTGAAAATCTTAACTGAAATTCACTTGTTCCAGGTTTCATGAATTGACGGCTTCAATCATAACGATTTTTAATCCGAATGATTCACTCTTTATGTTCGTAGTCAGCTTTGGACGGTCGAATAAAGAGAACAGGTTTACCCGCGAAATCCTGTCAGGAAGTTACTTAATTGAAACTATCCGTCACAGTTACGATATCTAATATCGTCCAACGGTCTTCACCGACCGGAGGTAAAATGCTACCGAATTAGAATAAAATGTCAAAGCCATTTTATTCGTGTCTTATTATGTTGCTGCATTCGAAGACGGTGGCGTTGCGGTGTACCTGTTGAAGTCGTCCTCACATACTTATTCCTTCTGCATCAAATATTTCTGCAAATTCAAGAAAGTATGACCTAAAAGTCTTCCGCTGTATCGACTCTGAAACTTTCAAGAATTCAACAAAGGATAAGTGTGTGGGACATGAAGTCACGAAGAAGCAAACATCAGAAGAAGATAAAGATTGCACGTGAAAGGCCAAAAGAACATGTTTCAAGAAAAAGCCTGATATTATTCAACACATATTCACAAAAAGAAGAAAAAGAAAGAAGGAAAGAGAAAGTGGACTACGAGCTCAAGAACAAGATCTAACATGCTAGATTAGGACTTTGTAAATTTGGAGTGACCTCCCTTTGGGGGAGATTTTTAGAAATATGTTTTACGTATAAAGAAAGTCTCGGTCACTCCAACAATATAGTTATAGGCTCGTAGTAGTGTTTAAGTTACATTTATGTTAAGCCCGACCCATGAGCATGTTCATGGGCCGGAGGCCCAAGTCCATTAAGGACTTGGGTATATAAACCTCTTTCCACCATGGAAAGAGGTGTTGGTTGTTTCATTTGATTAATATCACTTTTACATTTTTCTCTCATCTCTCTCTCTACTTTCTCTCACTAGAAACATCAACCCTCTTGATATATCAAAGACTATCACACTTATACAATTATCAAATTACAAATTTTATAAATCTTGCCATCTTTTCAAATTCTACTTGTGTTTTGACATCGACCAAACCTGCACATAGCCTCCTGCATATGAAATTGAAAAAAGAATAAGATTATTTTGTAACTAAACAAAAAATGAAAAAGTAACAAGTGACAAACATAAAATACAGCCATAAGATCCTAACAATAAAATCCATTTTGCATCCTTGGCTCAGGCAACTCATGGTTTAAGACCAAACTACACTTTTGTATCTTGTACCTGCATAGAAAAACAATACAAAAACTTAAATTATCATATATTAATAACATTATTAGATCCTTAAATGACTGAAATTGATTACTGAGAACAAGGGTTTAATGCCAAACTGACTATCCAAAAGTAAGCATTTCACATTATCAGAGTTTTACAACAACAAACCTACATAAAAAAAACAAACATGGCAGCATGGCTTGATATTTCCCAGAGTTACATGTTGTACATATTTGGTGTGCCAACGTGCCAAACACATGCTACAATGTCAGACTCTAAAGCATTACTAACAGATTGACTAAAGGCGGCAATTTCAATATATTTAAACTATAAATATCTCAATTCACGATATGATCTTTATTTGAAGAATGTCATTATTGGGTGGAAAGAGGTTGTTTTAGGTCAATCTGCACCATTTTGACTTAAAGAAACCTTCACGAAGTCTGGAAACACAACACACTGCAAAAACTATTTATCTCTTGGTAACCTCTTTTAAGGTACTCTTTTTGTATAAATTTTATCAACTATTCAGTTATGCAAATACCATGAGGCAGAAAGAAACAACTTCTTGGGCTAAATATGAAAAAAGATAAACAATTACGTACACCCATCAAATTAAAGACTATAAATATAATTTAAAAAGATAGAAAAACCTACTTTAGTGGATGGAAAAATAAAACTTTCTTCTTCTTTCCCAGCTCCCCATGGACATACTTTTTGGATTCTTCAAGCATGGTAATGTATTCCTAAAGCAAGTCGTTTTATACAAATGTGAGAATTTATACTCACTTCAGTTCATACATATTCAAGGTAAATGCATGTTAATGGTGAAAAGAGGTGCCAAATTTAGCCCATTCCTAAAAAATGGGTTTAGTTTTACCTCAACAAGTCAAACGGGTCAACTAAGAAAATTGATTGTTGCTCAAAGTCAACATTAAGATCATACAATCTCCAAAATCATTTCATTCAAGCTATTTTTGTATAAACGTAATGGTACTTTTTCAATCATAATTGTAATATTAATTATTATTGTTGAAGACTAAAATTATAAGTTTCAACAGAAACCCGTTTTGACCTACTTATTATCCAGCCGACCTATGCACCGTAAGATATTTAACCTAATCATTTATTGCAAAAAGTTATAAACTAACCTTTAGAAGTTTTTGGTGCGGATATGATATACCATATACTCTCTGAAGACTCTCGCAGTCTTTATTTCCTCTTAAGTAAGCCGCCAAAGCCTGAAAAATCTCAAAAGCATAAATGGATAAACAAATACTGTGCAAGAAAGATCCACTATCATTTCATCAGAATATACCCCTCCTTTAAGCAAGCAATTGCCTTGACAAAAGCATTGTTCGGTGTATGAGTTCCACGGCACAGATCAACTAATAGACCATACATGTATACCATAAGTGTCTTGTCTTCTGGTAGGTATGTGATGATCTCGACAGGATAATTACAGTATCAAAAATTATTCATTAAGATGTACTGGAGACATGAATAAACTGAACTCACATAATATAATGGATGAAAGTTATACCTTAAACTTATTATCGCAGAACATCTCAAGAGCTTGTTGACACGAAAATTCAATAAGTTTGAAGGGTTGTTTTTCCTGAAGAAGGATATTATTTGATTACATACCATATTGAATTTCAACGATATTTAAACCATACTATACAAAAACGAATAATATTTGATAGAAATAACAAGACAAAATAAATTTATAATATGAGATGTAAAGTACCGCAATAGCTTTTTTTTGCTCCAAAACAATAGCATCGAAGTGCTACTACAGATACAATGAAATGAACAATCCATGACACTGTTAAATGAAATCTAGCAATGTACCTCTCGCTGGGTTGTGTATGGCCAATACATAATTTGCAGCCGTATGTATGTTCCAGAGCCTGCACAGATTCGAAAACACAATTAAACATATATTCCATAACTCGATCCAAAAAAACAAGATGAGTCAAAATATATGATTTGATTTTAAAGTGATCTCATAGAATTAAACATTGTCTTTCACTTAGCTCCACTTTCCTTAGTAGCCTATAACCATCACATATGATCAAAATCAAACAGTCATGATTAACATCTTAATAAGTTGCTTTAGAATTCATATATCTCATACAAAAAGGCATTGAGGAAGTCAAGGACACAAGCAACTATCTCAGAGAAAACATGCAGACTTAATGGTTCCTTATGTCTCAGATGTGTCCTGTAGTTTATAGTTTTAATCTTTGCATTAGTTGATTTTCATGGCTATCGTTTTGGATATTTATATAGGGGAAATGACCATGTTGTGTGCAGTAGGTAACATATCCACAACTTTGGTTTTCGCCACTTATTACTTCCTTGTCCCATTTGACAAATGGAAAAAAACGCTAAAATAATTGTATATATTGGTATTTTCTCTTCAGTTCGGGTTTTTTCTATGGGGTCTTGTTTCGGTATATGAGTCTGTAGATGTATGTGGTCATAGTGTGAGTGATCTTCAAGTCTGCTACATAAAACAAAAGTGAACAAAGGAAACCCAAAACTTGACCCTAAGTGACAATTCTCACTAGACCTATGTAAATGCAGTAAACATAGGACAAAGAAATAGGAAAAAGACCAATACCTTTAAACAAATCAAAACTATGTTTATTAATAGATGAAGTATCCTTTAATTGTTTGTGGATAACAAATCAATAGTCCATTTGCATCTGTTTTAGCTTCGTCACTACCGTCGAAAACAAAGACGACCGTTCAAGATCATGCTTGTCGTGTCCAGGTTCTATGAAATTTTCTTTAAGAACTCATGTCAAATGGATCGAACCAAATCGAACCCGATAAATCCTTATAGCGTCGGGTTAATTCGGGTCTATCTCGGCTTATCGGGTCAACCCGACCAAGCCGATAGCCTTATAGGGTTGGGTATGGGTTATTTTGTAATATTTAATCAGGTTCAGGTTTAACTCGATAACCAGATAAATCTATAAACCAACGTTGTATTTTTTTTCATTTTAGGCCCAATGACACATATCCCCCCACCAGCTAGCTATTGGCCTTATAACCAACCTTAATTTATCATTGTATGTGTTTGTTTGGCTAGCTACTACACTTTTTTTAAGATTTGAATTGGCTAGCTTTCGTAACTAGCTTTATATATGTTTGCCAAACTTTATGTATTGCTCTTCAGTATATATTTACAAATCACGAGACTTTAGGTGTGAATTTATTCTACATAACATCAAATGTTTTAAAAGAAAAGGTTGCTTGTCACTGATGATGGTTGTGACTGTGAGTATTGTTTCCATATTATAAACAATACTTGTTATATGGTTTATATTGGTTGTCAAAAGTAAATAAGATAATGAAATGGGAGGAAGGAGGATGAATGTGAAAGCACTAGTAAAGATTGTAGTAAAATTAGTACGAAATGTAGATAATAGCATAAAAATATACGTTCATGTGCTCATATATGTTTGCCTAGTGATTATTATTAGTAATCACGTAAATTTGGGCATATATTATCATACAATATGGTTTATATAGTTGTCAAAAGGTACTCTTTAAAGATCTGTCTCATGTGTTTATAAGAAAATTTTATTCAACCGTGCTTTATTTTGTGTTTGGGACAGCCAACCCGATAACAGCCCGGTAACCCAACCCGATTCAACCCGACCTATTTTGACTTGAAACCTAATAACAAGATAATTTATAGGTCAATATTCGAGACACTGAAACACGAACCAATCCGAGTCGAGCTACCCGATAACACAACTACCAGACCCAACCCGACAATAACCCAGACTCAGTTGGTTATAGAATGTTGTAAATAATTTAGAAAACGCAAATGCATGATAAGTGCTTACGAACAAAGTCATAACGTTTTGAATTTGCATCAATAGTTACTTTCAAGGAGGGCTAAAATAATAATACTATTAACAACTTGGATCCCCCTAAACAGAACTCACATAAAAACTAAACAAGTGCTAAATATAATACATCCCCCAAAACAGAATTAATCTATGGATTTATGGAATAAAACAATCAGACTATATATCAATTTTTAATTAGTTATTAATATTGTAAAGAACTCCATAAAATAAGAAAATAACCACTATGCGGATCAATTGTTAGAATAGTACATACAATATCATTTCATAGGGCAATATAATTAAGCTTCTTGGGATAAAAAAGGATATATCAATTTTTAATTCATAAATTCTAACAAAATAACATTATGAAAGATGATCAAACAAAAAAGAGATACATACAATTAAAATAAAATTAGGTTAGTTACCATGGTATGAGATTTGGAGTCGATAAAACATCGCTGCCAAACTAATTCTTGGTTTCATCGATCATAAGATACTGTTGACAAATTATGGGCACCTTACAAGTGTGTTTGGAGAAAGGAGGAAGGTTTGATGGCTAATGGTAGGGAATTAAAATTATTAAATTTTGGGTGAAACGAAAAAACTGATTTGGGAAAAAATAATTTTTGGAAGAGCGGGAGACTAATCTAAAATTTTCATTTTTGGCGGAGTAGTTCAATTTTTTTTTCACGAGATAAGATATAAATATCCAACCTTTGCAACACTTATAAAAACATGTTGCATTAGACTTATAAATGCAACACTTATTATGAAAATGTTGCTTATTGTTTGATAATTTCTAAAATCCAACACATTTCAAAAGTGTTGCTTGTAAAATGTTGCATTAGCTTCATTTTGTTGTAGTGTCTCCCTCTCTCTTTAGATCATAACAACACTTGTACAATCATAAGAAAACGTGGACCAACACAATTAATTCAAAAGGGTATATTAGTCGTAAACATTCTTTTACTTTCTTTTTTATTTTTTAAATAAAAAAGTTTTTAATGCTCTTATTTTTGAAAATACACAAATATTTTCTTTTACTTTTCTTTTATCAAAACGCATATGTGTTTTCCAAGAACACATAAATGTTTTTTCTTAGAATTTGATTTTACATATGTTTTTAACGTATACTTTTATAACCTTGATTGTGTATTGGGTAATGTTTTTATTGCACATATGTTCTCGTGTATCTTCTTTAAATTATATTTCTAAAATCGAAAAACATGTGTATATAAGATCTAAATTTATAATAAATCAATAAGAATATCGTATAAAAACATTGTCCATGGCTAATAACATCAATGCACGCTATGAAGACATAAATCCACGAATGAAAACATCAAGGCACGCTTTCCGAAAACATTGATGCACACTTCCCTTTCTCATCAAATTCATTAGAACACGTATGCACGACTTTCGAAACTCCTAAAATTTCTGAAAACATCAATGCACACCTTCCAAAAACATCGATGCACACTTCGGTGTCTCGTCAAATAGGTTACATACGCGCATACTACAATTTTGTTGTCACACTTGATTGTGCTTTAACTTCGTATGAAAGGGAAGAATTAAAACACGTAAATAAATTAAGCCTCCATTGTAACCTGACAGAAAAAAAGGCGAGCCAATATAGATATGTAACATAAAATCAAAACACAATCAACCTAGACAGGTTCACATGTTCAATATAAACAACTTAATCATTATTTAGTCATTATCAATGACTACATCTTATAAAATAAGAAAATAAAAAATATAATCATCATCATTATAAAACTTTTCATTAAAAAATTGATTGAAATCTCAAAACAATAAACACCAAAATTATTACAAAATCATTTTCTAGATCCATCCTTATCTATGTGAACGAGCACCAAAAAAATTAAATTATTTTTAAAGCGTCCAATTATACACGCCCAAATTACACGATGGCAAGACAAAATAAAAAAAATGATTTCGATCTAACAAAAATAGATTTCATTCTACTACCGGAAAGAAAAAGAATTTTGATCTAAAAATAAAAGTTGTATGAACAAATTATAAACTAACTGAACAAAATAAAAAATTGAAAAGTTAAATATGTACCTTGAATCTAGAACACATGACGTCAAGAGGATATGCAAAAATCAATGTCTAATCTAATATGTATACACATCGTACTACATAATTAAAGTGTCTACTCATGTTTAGGAAGAAAATGAGCGGCGGCTGTTTATGGTGTTTTAGGAAAGAGAGTATTGAAAGTGGTTAGGGTTTTAAATGATAAAGATGTCCTGTAGATCAAATAAAATAACATGACGGTTTTCTTTTTTTCAAAGGAATAATGTATTTTGAAAAGTCTATAATACGCTTTCAGATTTTTGTTTAATTAAAGAGAAAACCATTGGCTTTTGTTTAATTACATTTTTGCACTTTTAATGTTAACCTTTCATAATATTCATCTAATGGTCTAAATTTGTTTTTGTACACATAAAATGAGTTCTGCATATAACTCTTACCTATATATATATATATATATATAGGGATGGGATCATTAGAAAACATAATCTCAAAAGAAAACATAGAAAACATCCTTTCAACCATTGGATCAAAGCTCCTTCCCCTCCTTTTTTTCCTTTCAACTATAGGGGGCTGTTTGTCATATCTTCTTTCTTATGGGTCATTTATGTACATTTTCACCTTAATCTTGCTGATTACATTCAACGTTATACTTCTTTTGATTTTAATCACTTTTGTTTCTCATTTTATACGGTTGGGATTATTTTTTTTTGCGTATTTCATTCTTTTCAAGGCATACACTATAACTAACATTATCTGACTTACTCGGTTACATTTTTTGTTTTTTCAATCCAGTCGGTTATGCTTTGCTCTTTTTTTGATCATTTATCACACGTATCACAGAACAAGTTAAGTACATAGTTGAAATTCATACAAAGAAACAAACAAACAAATTTTATTATCTCGATATCGATTAGATTCGAATTCAACAACCTTTAGGGTCGCAATACTATTCTCTATTCTTCCATCAAACCCCGTCTTTGATTTTCTATCCTTATCAGTAAGCTACCTGCCATAAGTAATATCCACGTGAGTAATAGCCAACCCATGCTCGGAAAAGCAATAGCTAACTAAATGCAACCTAATCTTCCCATCAACATAACCAGCAACAATGAACCCATCAACGATAATCATAAAACACTGATAATCAGTCCAACTGATGCCATTGAGTCGCACATTTGAATATTGTACTACACCCCGACGATCACGCATATCCCACATGCACAACCTATTATCATCCAGCCCCAAACACATCAAACCTGAAAGATCCATATGAGCATGTCCCTGATTGGCTTGACACTCTTTTCCTATCTGTAAGAATATGTAGAATAAAGGTATTTAGTAGAGAAAATGGAGTTAAATCAGCAATTTCACCTAGCAATATAGATTAAACAAATAACAATTATAATACAGTAATTGAATTAAAATTATGAATGTTAAACTGAGGGAGACACTTTCCGTTTAATTTCCTGCTTTACTATATCTTTTCCTCCCGTAAGGTGAAACAGGAGACCTACTTTTGATACAACATAAACAATGCACCAGTAGATTATCATTTAACTGAACATGTGCACATATACTAAAGAATCACATGCATATATTTGGATCAGGCGCATACCAAGAGTGATGCCTTCTTTTGGAAAGAAGATGAGAGTAGTCATGACTGTGGGACCGTGATTTGTAACGGTGTTGAGGTGGAGATCAAGGCGACATGCTCATGTTACTGCATATTTCCGTAAGCCATATGAAAACGACATTTAACATAAAAAAGACATTATAATAAGACCCCCAATTAAAGAACAGTAGAAGAACCTGAATGCCAACTTTCAATTTTACCTCCTCCCTACTATTTTCATATCACATGTTTTCTTGCAATTGTACTCTACAAGAATAACAACCACCTGATTTTGCTTCTGCAGCATGAGCATGTTCTACATATTGGGCACATCCAAACGGATGCACGAAAAATATATAAAATAAATGCATGAAAAATATATAAAACAAATGCACGAAAAAATATATAAAATGGATGCACGAAAAGTATATAAAACAGATGCACGAAAATATATAAAATGGATGCACGGAAAATATATAAAATAGATGCACGAAAAATATATAAAACGGATGCACAAAAAATATGTTCATGAAACTGTGACTTATAATCAACTGATGTATATACTATCTAATGACGAAAATACATAAAACGGATGCACGAAAAATATATAAAACAAATACACGGAAAATATATAAAATGGATGCACGAAAAATTTATAAAACGGATGCACGAAAAATATATAAAACGGATGCACGAAAAATATGTTCATGAAACTACGACTTAGAATCAATTGATGTATATACTATCCAATGACGAAAATATATAAAATGGATGGACGAAAATATATAAAACGGATGAACGAAAAATATATAAAACAAATGCGCGAAAAATATATAAAACGGATGCACGAAAAATATATAAAATGGATGCACGAAAACAAGTTCATGAAACTGCAACTTAGAACCAACTGATGTATATACTATCTAGTGCTACATTTTATCTTTTCACCAGCATATGTTTCAACTGTTTCCTCTATCGAACAAGTAGATGCACAAAAATATATAAATGGCTGCACGAAAAATATATAAAAGGATGCAAAAAAATATAGATGAACTAAAATAAGATCATAGAGCTGTAGCTTATATTGAACTAACGTATATAGTATGTAGTCCTACTTGTTATCCTATCTCAATAACCTACAAGTACTCATAATTTATTGTGGGTTTGAAACAGTCATCAAAATGCATGGAATCATTCGGTTGTTGGTTTTCATAATCAAATGTGGCACTGTAAAAGATATTATCTCTTTGATGAGAAGTCATTATTAGTTGTTGGTAACTTCCAATATTATCTTTTTTGGAGTTTACACTTTCTAAAAGACTCCTAATTTTTTCCATTAAAACGTGTTTGAAAATAGGGAAGTTAGAGTATGCAAAAAGTCAATGACAATGAATGTATTATGTGAAATAGAAATATACCTATCAGAATATCTCAATGTAATGATAGTGTGTTCAGAAAAACCATCACCTGGCGATATGCTAAGATATCATAACAGTCTTAGTGTTTCCAACAAATGAATCGAGAAGAACTTAAGTTGGCTTGCTTCCTAGAAATGGGATATGAAGCTAGTCATCTCCAAGTACATGAATGAACTCCTTAAGCGCCAAAAGACTCATATGGATTTAAGCACCTTTCCCTACCTGTAGTGAACAAAATTTAAGATTCACATGAATATTGAGGAATGATAACTAATTTAAAATGTTTTGTGCCTTTTAATTGTCCATGCTTTCTCGTTTTATCACTTTTAATTATTTCAACTAAAATTGGACACGTGACTGTTGACTAGTCAAAATCAATAAATTTTAGTGCGGGTCGAAACTGACTGGTCTGACCCGTTAAACTTATTGTGTCTAATATGTTTGTTTGATCCACACTGTTAGAACTTAATCAAACGAAACCTAATTCGACCTGTTATCCCACCCAACTACTGTTTTTCAAAGTGTAATTCGTATCCAATCCACACAACATCCTTTGTCTTTGCAGATTGAAGGTCGTCTTGTAACGATTTACAATAAAATACCAAAAGAACATATTTTACGATGGATATAAATGGCGTGCCTGTAACAAACTTGCAACTTCATTCTTGTTAATACTAGAGTTGTACTTTGATAGTACTCATACACTAAGACCGATGCATTATATTTAACGAATACATGCCTTTAGTGTTTTTTACACACTAACATGGTGTCTTTTTTAAACAAACAGATGTGTTAAACAAAACTAACGCCCTGAACCTAATATTCATCATGTTCCATATCGGTGTGTTAATTGAACATACTTAAACCGATAACTTATTACGTAGAACATATGCCCTCAACAACCAGTAAACATATGCCTTGTTTCAACTAATGCGCAAACCTAGTCTGTTGCTTTAGTAACACGTATTGTAAGCGAATCAACAACTATATATGTTACTACCAAACTGATGCATTAAAAAATACACCAACTAGTACAATCAGTTAGTATAACACACATATAACATCTGACCAAAAGCATAACATTAGTAAATTAATCAATAATTCCACATAATATCGTAAAAATTAACACATATGATTAGCTTTGACCTAAAATAATTTAAATCTTTGATTTAAATTTGAAAAATAAAAAGAATAGTTTTATAAAAAGATTACACAATACCTAATGAGAAATGTTGGTTTCCGTCGTATCGGTGGTGGATAATGGGGAACGATGGTGGATCGTTAAGCAACATATCTGATTGGAATGACGGGATTCTTGGTGGTCGCAATTCAACAAAGATGATGTGGAGGACGAGGAACAGTGGTCGCTGTTGTTTCGGTGATGGTGGTGGTCGGCGTTTAGATGGGGAGGACGAAATGAATATGTGTGTGTTTTCTATCGATTAATTGATTTAGGGTGTGAAAAGTCTAAGTTTGTAATATTAGTAGATATAGTCCTTCTGCTTTTTATTAAGTTTTACTTTCTACCTTCCGTTTTGATATGTTGCAAAAGGTACGCGTATTTGTTTTCTATGTTTTTCACCAAAAGGTTGTTTTTCCTATATCCCACCCCTATATATATATATATATATATATATATATATATATATATATATATATATATATATATATATATATATATATATATATATATATATATATATA